>PVJA010014354.1:8026-47651 GCA_004027025.1 Myocastor coypus
AAAAAAAAAAAAAAAAAAAAAAAAAAAAAAAAAAAAAAAAAAAAAAAAAAAAAAAAAAAAAAAAAAAAAAAAAAAAAAAAAAAATTGTGTTATGTGGGAATACAAATGTGGAAATTTAGTGTGTTTCCTGTCCTCCTTTCCAAGGGATCAGGTTTCTTTAAAAAGTGTTGTATTAATTCACAGAAAAATGTGTGCTCTAAGAGCAATCAGGGAAACAGTGTTGGGCACCTGGTAAGAAGCTGTACTTTTAGCTTCAGTACTCCCAGTTAATTGCATTTCTCAGTCTTCCTTCTAAAACTATCCCCTTTCTCTCCCACTTCATATAGATTATGATGTTGTAGGAAATAAACACAGGGTTAGCCTGAAAGTCCATTCTAATTTAGTGAGAGCAATATTGGCAAACTTGGGCTTTTTAATTATCAGTTATTCAACTTACTTTCAAGGCATCTCTCAACTCTTTATACCTGGCTTGAAGTTAAGACCTTGGGTTTAAAGAAGCACTACAAATTTAAAAACGTGGCAAGTAACATAAACTTAGGGGAAAGATTACCTGGAGAAAATCTATGGGGACCCATGGGTGGTTCCAAAGCAAACTTACAGAAATTAGTAAAGTTTTTGTACGAAATGGAGACAGTGTCTTCAAGTATGACTTTTGCCTTGGCCTGCCCGTGGGCTCCTGGGGAGGAACACTGGCTTCCCAAGCACAGCGCTGCTTTATTCACGGCGCTGATTCCTTTGGATCAGTGAGGGATGAGGACAGTTCTCTCTACCTCACATGTGTTCAAGGGGAGGCAGCCCTGTGCCTTGTCTCAGGTGGATGACATTTTATGACTCACCACACAGCTACAGACGCTAGCTTTCTCATCCCTCTTTAAATGAGTAAATGAATACAAATTACAGTTTTAATCCCAAACTGGAACATCAATGGTATTTCCACTACAAGTAGTTTCATAATGGTCTCATTACTGCTCCTCAGTGCAACACACTGAGACATTTAAATTGCTGAGTTGCTACTGCATGTGTTCTTTGAGAA
The DNA here is from genome assembly GCA_004027025.1 of Myocastor coypus. Classification (NCBI taxonomy): domain Eukaryota; kingdom Metazoa; phylum Chordata; class Mammalia; order Rodentia; family Myocastoridae; genus Myocastor; species Myocastor coypus. The sequence continues at coordinate 9,060 of PVJA010014354.1, forward strand.
CAGGTATCCAGGTAACCATGGTAATAGTGTCTCCAGGCAGGATGGGAGTGGGCTGGGAAACTATTTCATTAATTGAAGGAAAGAGATTGAAAGAGATTTTCAAGCTGTAGATCAGGAAGAAGAGAGAGAAAGAAAAAAAAACGGGTAGATTTCACAATCTGTTTTTCATTATTAAATGATACAGCTCAGAGGACTATCAAATGATTTGAAGGTTTAGAGAAATCATAAGATTAAATAACAGCAGCGTTCTTAGCCTTTCCACTTTATTACTATAGTTGACCTGGAAAAGATTTTTTTAAGTTGGATTTTTATGCAATTTGATTGAAACTTGATGTATCTCAGAAAGCAGAATGGTCTACTGTGATTTAAAAAGGAAAAAAAGGAAAGAAATCTCATATAGGTAGGAAGGTTGTGGAGGCGGCATAAAAGCACTATTTATTTCAAGTTGATAGCACCTGAAAGGCTGATTTTATCAGTAAAATTCATTTTCAAACTTACTTGCCTGCTGTCCTCCCACTCTTGACAGTTCTTAACATTTAAAAAAATCATTAAAGGGTAAAGAAATATTGTGAAGAAAAGAGGGCACCTGGATGATATGGAGGAGGCAGTAATTGTCAGATATGGTTTCTCAGGGCAGCCGAGTGTTTTCTTCCATTTCCAAGGTACTGCAAATTTGTAAGTAGACTGGTTTCTCTATTAAACCAAAAGTGCCCTTGTGTAACTTGCTGCTTTGACTATTTAACAAAAACGTTCTAACGGGCGGCTTAGGACCTGTGAAAATGCAATTACCTAGGTAGACAACCTGTCTTCTAACATGCGTTGGTTGAGTTATAGAATTTCTTTTCAAATTAGGCCAACATGCAGTGCCTTAGTGACCCATGTGGAGCCTCTCTACCTCCTGACAAGAGTTTCCTTCCATATTCTCTGCAATGCTGTACCACCTACGTAGTTCAAGAAGAAAAATAGAGAATATTAAGTGCACCAGATACTGTACAAGGAAGACTAGATATGATGAACCTATTCTTCATTTATTTATTTTTTATTTTTTTATTTCTTGGCTTTTTGAGACAGGGTCTCACTATGCAATTCAGGCTGGCCTCGAGTTCACTTTTGTAGCCCAGGCTGGTCTCGAACTCGCACTAATCCTCCTGCCTCAGCCTCCCGAGTGCTGGGATTACAGGCGTGCGCTATCATGCCCAGCGTGAACCTATTCTTCAGAGGGTATGTTGACTAAATCAATTGCTAAATCAAATGCAGAAATTTTTATTTATAGAATTGAATAAGGCAACCTAAAACTGAGTGGATAATTACTCACCAAATGGATTTGATTTCAAAACAAATATTGTTTTTCTGCCAAACAGATTTCTATCCTGGAAAGCCACTCATTCCTGAGAAGTAGGCCAGAAATCACTGTCTGAATGATGATAGCTCTTTGGGAGCTACCCAAGTCCATGACACTGACCACCTATCTTTCCTTTGCAGCCCAGAGACCTTCAGTTAGGAGGAGCTGCCCTCGTGCTGTTGTAGCTGCCCTTGCTGCTTTCCAAAGCCTGTGCTTCCAGAATATACCCAGCGGGAGATGCAAAGGGACATAAAAGGAGCAATTTGTTTTTCTAAAGTCTAGAAGATAGTAGGGGTCTGTATTTACCACCTTGGTATCAGAGTTAACATGGTTTATATTGTGCATATGTGAGTCTAACTTTCTTTTTTTGAGATGTAGTTTTACTGTTTTGTCTAGGCTGATCTTGAACACCTGGGTTCTGCCTGCCTTCAGCTCCATTCTGTGATTATATGACTGCAGATACAGTGTTGCTTATGATGTGGATGAAGAACCATCAAGAATGAGCTGAGGGTCATGAACAGAAGCGACCTGCAGCCCGGTGTGGTGGTGCACGCCTATAATCCCAGCACTTGGGAGGCTGAGGCAGGAGGATTAGTGCAAGTTCGATACCAGCCTGGGCTAAAAAAGTGAGCTCAAGGCCAGCCTGAACTGCATAATGAGACCCTGTCTCAAAAAGATTTAAAAAAAAAAAAGTGATTTGTGTCTGTGTTAGATCTGTTGAATACCAAGGTGTTACTCTGGACCCTTGACTCATGGCCATGATGTGGTCAGATACTGGCAGCCATTACTTTCCAAAAAATAAAGCATAGGGCTGCACAGTGCCTGGAGGGTAACCAGAAAGCTGATCAGGATTTCTTACATTTGGGCTGTTAGTCCTAACCCATTAGTTGGCTTTTGAACCGATCCAGCTATTCACCTTGTGGACTCTACACACTGATTCTCCTAAAAACTTTCATTCCTGTGTTCCACTTCCCAAGCTGGAGTCACTTAAGGACAGCTTTGCACAAAAGGACACAGCATTAGGTTGAAGCCAACCCAGTCCAGCTCTGAGGCGCGTTCTCCGGCACTCCACTCAGCAATACCAGAGGCACCATGGCAAGCCCCTTCTCCTTCCTTCAAAGGTGGCTCTGAATGGTTTTACTCAGAGTAAGCCAGCAAAAGCCCATGCGCCAACTGATGCTTGAATCGATGGTAATCATTTCCTCCTTTTCCAGTTCTGGGGTATAAATTAGAGGGTCCCAGTGAAAGTTTCTTGGCCAAAAAGCAGTGTCACCGATGGGAAAATACTCCTGACCTCATGTCTGCTGCCTAGTCTCAGTGCAAACTGTAGGTCCATCAGTGTCAGCTAGAAGTGGTGAGGATTGTTATTATCTGAAACCATATTAGAAGTGCTGGGCCAAAAGATTACAGCTTGTCACTGGACCTACATGGAGAATTGTATGTGGACTATATAAAACCCTTTTGATGTCTAATTTGCATTGTAAATATCCAGAGTTCTTGAAAAAAATAACATAAATAAAACATGGCTTCTCTATCGTAAATGCTCCATTCATGCCAGAGAAGGCCAAGGCCATTAAAGAGGATTGTTTCCATCAAAACAATTCTATCTCACACACTTCCCTTTTAAAGGGACCACCAATAGGATGGAAACTAGGTAGGCAGCTTTGGAAAACAGTCAGTAGAGGGAAGCTCAGAGGCTTTTTAAAGAAAACATGATTCATAATCCTGTATTTTGTTCCATGTTGAATATCCTCACAAATGAAGGAGAAACAATAGTGTGCTCTTCAACGCAGTCTGTGACCGGAAGACCAAACCAGAGCTCTACAAAAGGTCATGGACCAGACAAAGCTTAGCATTTGAGATGAAGAAAAATGCTACATAATTCAAGGCAAACGTCGGAGTTAGTTTACAGACCACATTAAAGGGCAGTCGATATTCGAACTTCTACTCTCGTGGATATTTGTTATGCTTCTGCCTGGCATTTACTCCTTCTTCTTGAGGTAGCAGTGCCCTGTTTCTGCTTTTGGGTACAACTCTGTGCTTCACTTATGTGTTTGGTTTCTAAAGGGGGTGCATATGCAGGATAAGACAAACCATGTTTCCCCCTCTCTGGTCACTGAATCAGTGACAAGAAGAAACCAAAACTACAGCACAAATCTGGCCAGTGCTGGTGGAATTTATTTCTGTGAATTTCATTTCTGTTGGAGAAAGGACTCTTTCTTTTGTTGACCTTAGTGCTTTCAGCAGAAAATGATTGAGGCTTGGAGCTGAGGCCAGAAAATGGAGCTGGCAGATAGGAGCAGGTCAAGAGGCCAGGTGAGAGACAGAAAGGCCTAACTCAGGCCATAGAGTAGTGCCTTATACACTTATACCTGAAAGTAGCTCCATGCTGTGACTCCAGGTAATAACGCAAAGCCTTCTCTTGGTGCTTGTGTCAGTTAGGATGGGACTTTCTACAAGACAGCAACTGGCTACGCACTGCTTTCCCACCATGACCCTTCCACATCACCCTGCTTGGAGCCCTATGTTCACCCATCAGCGCATTCCTGTTACCAGTGATCTCATGTGTCCTGCCTTCCTTCATGCTGCCACTTCCTTGGGAACATCCTCACCATGCTCCTTCCCCCGTGGTCAAAGCCCTCTGACTGCCTCTCATGGTTCAAGCCAGGCTCACATGATCTTTGAGGTATACATTAATCCTTTGCCCCACTCTCCTCAAGAAGAAACCTAAGAACTTCCTGCCTGTACTCTCTCGATCATTTCCCTTACACTTAGAACCTTAACACATCATGAGATCACTTTTCTGAGACTACCGCATGTCCCATGAGGCTGTAAGTTAAGACCAGGCTCTACGTTGACTTGTCATAGAGTAGGCAAAAGTGTTGTAACAGGCTATTTTTGGAACTAGAATGTCTGGGTTTAAATAATGGATCTGATGCTTTCTAAAATGTATGCGTTACATACCATACCTACCCTCCCTATACCTCAGTTTCTTCATCTGTAAAAAATAAAGAATAGTATTAATACCCATTTTATAGGTTACTGTGAGAATGAGGTGAATATTGTCTTGAAGTTCTTAGTGTGGCACCTGGAACATGGTAAAATGTCAGTAAATATTTCTAGTGTCCAATACTGAATGGCATAATTAGGTACTTAAAAATATAACAGCAACTATGAAAAGGTTGCTTATCCCCAGTAAGCCTTATAGTAAAGGTAAAAAGGAGGGGAAAAGAAGGATTAACTTAATTCCTACCACTCCATTCTTAAATTCATATGTTCTCACAAACAACTATGAGACATTAAGGAAAACTCAGCTCTTTTGAGGAGATTCATTCATATTCCTGCATTTGCTGTAAAGATATTGTGAAAAGGGCATTCGGCTTGGCCCCAGGAATCAGGACTGATTAAAATAACAACATTGGCTTCAGAGCTTCTTGTTTAGCAGACATACCTGAAAGATGAATATTAACCATTGAGTGAATGCATAGTAGAGACACATGTGCCTCTGAAACTGCTGCAGACGACCACCCAAGCCATGTGTTAGAAAACACACAAGTTCAGGCTTCACTGTGGGAAACTCCAAGTCTAGGACTTTGGATCTGCTAAAGATCTCCATGAGCACAGAAATAGAAATTAGGAGCTTGTTAATCTCTTACACAAATCATACATTTGAGCTCTAAGCATAGCAAAGACAGCACCAAAGGCCTCAACACTGACCCACTGATTAAAAAGTATTTATCAATTATTATCATTAATTATTATTATTACTATTGTCATTGTTATTATTATTTCACAGCAGTTCAACACTACTGCACAGCTAATCACCTGGAGGCACTTGGAAAATAAAGATATCTGTAACCCATCCCCAGAGGTTCCAGTTTGGTCAGCCTAAGGCAAGGCCAAAACTCAGTACTTTTATTTCTCAGTGGAATCCAGAGCCATATGTATGCCAAGCCAGCACTGTATCCATATCCCTAACCTCAAATCTCAGTCATTTTGATGGCTGCCAGGTGATCACAGTGGACAGCTAAGGAATCTCTGCTCAGGTATCCCAGGACCACCCTGTAAGGTGTTGGAGACACTATGTGCTCCTGGGCTGGAGTTAGACTGGTGTCTTTCTTTCTTCAGTCGTCTTGCTTAAAGAAATTTAAAAGAGGATGACCAAAGTCATGATACAAAGGCTTACACACAGGAAGCTGATCCTTTTAGCACAAAGTAGGATATAACACCACAGATAGGTCAGCTACCAGGTAATAAACAAATGTATAAATTTAAAAATATACTAAAATACACCTGCATGTTTGGACAATATAGACAATGCACTGAAGGGCAGACGTGTGCTGGGTTTGTAATTCTGTGGTTGTACACAGCCTCAGGTAAGGATCAGACCACATGTCTTAATGTGAGACTACGTTCTGGAGAGGCCCCGGCCAATGGCCTTCTCTCTGAGACTCAAATTTTCTGGTACCGCAGTCCTTCAAATTCACTTTGGGCAATGAATTCTACCCTTTCTGAAAGTGGGACTCTAGTACCATTTTGTAAGCCCCCTGAGAATGTAATATTGTTGTCCAAGCTGGCATCTGAGAATCGCTGAATTTATTATCCTTAGCACTTTTCTAATTCTGAGTACTCAAGTAAACAAAATATCATTATCTGTATCTGCAGGAGGTTCCCCTGGGAGTAACTGAATAAATATTCTTTTCTTTGCTTCCATTTGGATATTTTAAAATCTTTTTATGGGATGGTCAAATTTCTGCCATTTTTTCTTTTTTACAAACCAAGTTTTCACACACCGTAAAGTGCTTGTGGAAATTATTTTTCTTGCACTTCTTCACTCTTTTTGACTGGTAGCTGTGTCCTGATGGGGATCTCTTCTTCCACATTGTCTGCAATCTTAGTGAGATTGTCAATCATAATGCCTCACCTGTGATCCCAGCTAAGTTGATCAGATTTTATCTCTCAAGTCTTTGACCTTGAATGGAGCAATGCAAAGAAGGAAGGGGGGAAAAAAGGTTGGTGTCAACTCATTCCTGAACCAGTTGTCAGAGGAGATGGTCAGTTGGCTCCCAAGGCACCACGAGCTGTCTTTATTCAGTTAGATTTTCATGTTCTGCTACATTTTTCTGTTTTGCTTAAAGTTAACCAGAGTTGATATCTATTGTTTACAACTAAAGAACTGTATAAGGTACAGTGTGACAAACAATATAGTGTGCCATCTTTCCCATTATTTGCTAGTATAGTCTGAAGTCATAGGATCTGGTTAAGTGGTAGATTATGGAGAGAGCTGGCTAATGTCATTTGTGAGATAGCAAGATTATGTGACTAACTGTAACCCTTAGGTACGTATGTGAGAGATAGAAAGCTTGGAAAATGAAAGATCTGTGTGGTCAAATACATTGCAAATTAAATACACCAGTAAATAATAAGGGTTGTAGAGGTAGGGTACTCTAATCATGGTAAATTTTGAAGTACACAGTTTCAAAATAAACCCATAGCTGAGATTAACAGATGAAATCTATAAAAAATAATAAACAGTATTTTAAAATTCCTGGCTTCATGAGCCCAAAGGCAAATGACCGGTGCCAAGGTACAGGCCTTCTTAATAATGAAATGAGGTCACTGCTTACCACAGGAAATGTGGTTTAGAAAAAAAAAAAACTTATTAATTTGCATCTTAATAAAATAACCAATTAGGAAAAAAGCCTTGACATTTACTCCTCTCATTTTCTTGCTGTAGATACTGCATTAAAATACATTAAAGATGTACAATCATATGTGTACTTGTCCCATATAATAGGCCTATAGTATAAGACTCCAACCATTTGAGAAGCGGTTTTCAGGGCAGACTACAGTTTCATCATCCGGGCACAATGACAATGCCTTGCTCCAAGTTCAGAGCTCATGCAATTGCCACTTATTACCTGGAAACAAGCACTTGTTTTGCACTGGGAAGAACACCATATAACTGAGGTGGGAAAAGGCAAAGACAAATTTGGAGGTGTTAATGAAATGGTCCAATATTTGTCATCTAAATAGCAGTGAGATATGAAGCAGTCCAAAAGGGAACCAGGTGAGTTTTCAGGTGACCTCCGCCAAGTGAAGAAGTGGAGATAGTACACAGTCTGAGGTCCAGCATTTATGAGGAACTAAGTCTGTGTCAACATTGTACTGAGCCCTTTAGAAAACACAAGCTTCATTCGCGCTATGAATATCCTATGAGATACTATTCTCTCTGTTTAACTGACAAAAACAGAGTTATATTGCTACCAGCTCCCAGGCTGTGTTCAATGCAAACTACTATATAAGAATGCATACATTTGAAAGAAAAAGAGGATATTTTTAAAAGATGTGCAAAGCCTAAAAACAGGTACAAATGTACTAGCAGAGGATTTCAGAAGGGACTCAGTCTCTTTAGCTAATACAGTGAGCCACTAGGGAAGAAGTGAAGTCTCTAGTGTTTTCAGCATAGAGTATGAGTATAGTACTGCACTGATATGTTTCTGTGGCATAAACTAGGGAGTGTTTGAATGTAGTTTTATTTTCCTTATAAATACCATGTTATGTCAGCATTTCTGAAGAAGGGATAATATTTTGTTTTACCACATGCTATGGTTTAGCTAAGCATCTCCCAGAGTCCCACATAGTATAGGCTTTTTCCTCATACAGCTAGTAGAATATGTTGGAATGTTTGAGAGGGTCAGTCTATCAGGAAGTCTTCCAGTCATAGGTGCCCTATCCTTGAATGCAACACAATATTGGAAGTCCAGATTCTTCCTTTCCCTCTCTTCCACTTCCTGGACCTGAGTTGAGCAGTTTTGCCACAACTTGTTGTCAGGATGTACTGTTCTAACATACCCACAAAAGCAATAGAGTGGGCCCCCTCCAAAAATGTCTGTGAGCCAAAATAAACATTCTTTCTTGGTATCTGTTACAGTAATAGAAGGTTGACCAAGATATGAGAGGTTTTGGGTTTTGTTTATAGATTTTTTAACATGAGGAGCTATATGAAGTCAGTATCAATCCCTCATCTGGATACTTTTCTCCTAGAAAACAAATGTAAATATTTTGGTAGAGCATTCAAGTGTTTAATGATGCTGCAGCAAAAATATTCCCCTGCATAATGTTAAGTGAAATGGACATGCAAGCTTAAAGATTGTATTATTTCTTTCATAGCAAAGTCCCAAATATAAATAAAGAGCAAAATAAAAGTTAGATAATAGAGAATAGGAAATAGATCACTTGACAAATGAAAGGAGGCCAAGAGATAAAGGAAAGGAGTGTAAGGGAATGAAAACCAGAATTAGCTGTGCTATTCACACCTTGAGGAATGTAGCCATTACGTGCTGCAAATGTGTACTAATAAAAATAAAAATATAAGAAACCCCAAACAAGAAAAAACAGTGGAATAATGCCTATGTCTGTTTTTAGGTAGATCATCAGGATGCCCAGAATATCTATGAATTGGAGAAAGCCTACATCTGTAGTGAGTCAGACATGCCATGTGTATACATGTGTATGTGGGCTGGGTATGTGGGATGTACCTGAAGCATCTTTAAGGGATCTCTAGTATCTCCATCCCTTAATAGTGACAGGCTCCTATAAATAAAGTTATTTGTTAATGTTTATATGGTGTGTGTGTGTGTGTGTGTGTGTGTGTGTGTGTGTGAATCTGTGTGTGTGTGTTTGGTGTTATAATGGAATCCAGGGGTTCATGCTAAGCTAAATCCCAACCTGTCATTAAGTAATTCTTAAGAAAAATATTATTTGAACTTTATAAAAAATGAACACAATAAGAATTAGAACTTACTGTCAGGGGTGTAGGACCCTGATTTACTTCTATATGGAAGAGGTGCAAGAGGTTGTGGATTTGTGTTACAGCTAGTTCCTTAAGAAGTTGCTGACAATAACTACCCTTCTAAGGAATACAAGATAAATGGGGTCTAAAGTGGTATCAATAAAGTCACTAGATGACAAATTACATGTTTTCTGGCATTTGAAAAAATTAACTATGAAAAATAAATTTTTAGTATCAAATATGCATGTACTTTTTGTGCAAAATTTTGCATTAATTATCACAAGATCCCTGCAGCATTTGTTCTCATATACACTCTAGCCCATGAATGGGAAAATTCTGTCTGTGATCTTGACTCCCATGGTCTTTGTTTTCCTATCTGATCCCCAAGTATGTGAACTGTCATCACAGAATATGAATTGCTCCGGTCACTCCCCACAGAGCTTACTCAAGATTTTATCAACCTTTGTTTGACCAAAGATTACTCTTTTGATCTTGGGAAGGAAAATATGTCCAACTCAGTCAGCCAGCTTTTGAAATAACCCAGGGTATTTTCACCATACTTGTTTATTTTAGAACCACTCTACAGGGCACGCCATCTCTTTTCATAACCACTCTCTTCTCATCCAGCCAAATGCACACACACACACACACACACACACACACACACACACACACTAGCATACAGAGTTGAGGCTATATCACTTTCCCGAGGATAACAGGTATACATGTGTATATCTTTCTTTTAAGTTGCTAAACAAAATACCAATGACAGAGTAGCTTAAACATTAAACTCCACTTTCTTAGAGTTCTGGAGGGTGACAAATCTAAGATCACAGTGTCAAAAGGCTGATCTTGTAAAGACCCTCCTTTAGGCTCATAGAGACCACAGTCTTGCTATGTCCTTGTATCCTTATTTGATGAACAGGGCAAAGGAGCTCTCTGGGCTTTATACAGGTACAGATCCCAGTCACAAAGATCCCAACCACGCAGCTTCATCATCTTCCAAGTTCCACATTCTGGAATTATCACATTAGAAGTAGCATTTTAATATATGAATTTTGAGGAACATAGATATTCCAGTCCACAGCAGTATCCTAGGATGTATAATAAATTTTGGAGTGCAAAAGTTTTCTTATTGGGGAAACATAACTAGTCAAATCTTTCTCAAAATGAAACCCAATGCCCAATGTCTCATTGCCTATAGAAGATACGTGCCTTGGTCTCTAGAACAGAGAACATAAAACTGAGTAGACATAAGTCTTTCCAAGTGAGTCTTGTATTTAAAATATAGCTTTTTATGTTCTTTGCCCAGACCTCTGATTCAGGTGATCGGAAGTGAGGCTCAGGAATCTACATTTTCATCAATGCCTTATGTGGTCTTGGCATTAAAAGTTCGCAGTTTAGAATGAGAGACAAGTGAACAAGTAATTGACAACCGGCATGATAAATTCAATGCCAGAACATGGGTCATAGATAGTGGCAGTGAAGAAGGGTGGTATAAGTTATTTTTCTTAGTGCAGAGGAGGGAAAGACGTAGAGATGACTTCCTCAAGTAGTGGATTTGAGTCTCAAGAGAGAAGTCAAGCAGATGCAGGTTGGTGGGTGTAATAAATGGACACATTTTTGCTTATGTAAGTGTTAAAGCTGGGAGAAGTATGAAGAGGTAGAGGCGCCTGATGAGGATGGCTCTCTAGGTTTACGTCACCCATGCAACAGTTTTTTGTATTCATTGCAATAATTTCCTACAATATATCAGCAAGATATCTTTACAAAGAATGTCTCCTTTTTCAAAGCAATTTGTACCACAACAAGTGAATGCCTGGTAGAGCTACAGCAGAGGAAAAGGGGAGGTCTGTATCACTGTTTCCAGACTGCCAGTCATGTAGACCATTCCATGAGATCAACCCTCTCAGAATCTTGGAGGGAAGGCTACCATTGCAGCCCACAGCATCAGCTGCATGTTGAAGGAAGAGATGCTCAAAATATAGAGCAAACCGAGAAAAAGCATAGCACCATTGGAGGAGGAGAAGTTGGGATGGAGAGGGTCATTGGACATTACGTTTACTGTTTCCCCTCCCTCAGTGCTGGTGCCAAAACACCAATCAAGCAACTTGTACCCAGTGTTCATTAAATATAACGCTAAATACCAGGATGCCCAATGCCTATTCTTGCCAACCCTCACCCATGCATTCACTGGCTCTTTACCCTGTTGAACTGATGCTGTTCATTCCAAAGACTTCAATCCTGGAGAGATGTTCCCATCTCATTGCTGAAAAGAACATTCTCTATTTGATCTGATTGTGTGAACGCTTCTTTGGTGTGATCTACTTTCTTTCTTAGGAGAGATGAGAAATCCACAAATTTAGGGCTTTCCTCTTACCTCTGTAACCATCTTCATTAAGTATGATTATCATATCCACTTAAAAAACATCACACTTATCTATCAATCACCTACTGTGTGTTCATCAATTGTCCTAGATCCACAGTCATGATTTGTCATTTAACTTTTATAAGAATCCTGTGATGTACTTTTGTTTAAACCTCATTTAGAGGCAACCCTAAGACTACCAGAGATTAAGCAATGTATCCTCAGTCACATAATTAAAAAATAAACACTAATCAGAATACAAAGTTATGACTATCTAACTCAAAATCATTGCTTGTATTACCTCAACCTTGTGAGCTAAGCTTTTTCTATGGATTAATTAATGTAAAAACTCACAGTGGCCTAATGTAATTCAGGAATCAGAAAATTATGGCATAGAGAAATGTGAAAATGAGTGCCTAATATCATGCAGTTATTCAGTGTTGTGTGTGTGTGTGTGTGTGTGTGTGTGTGTGTGTGTGTGTGCAGGGTCTCACTATGCAGCTCAGACTCATAGCGGTCCTCCTGTTTTCAACCTCCCTAATGTTGGGATTGTAGGTGTGTGCCACCACAACTACACTCCATCACTGGCTTAGCAGGACTGGAGGGTGGGGCTAGCATAAGCATATGGTGCCAAGGATGGAACCCTGGCTCCTGCACTTGCCTAAGCAAGTGCTTAGCACACTGAGCTATCTCGCTGGCCTGTATCTAAATAATTCTGAAGAGCTCCTAACACATAGTTTTAAATCACCCCAAATTTTATTTTATTCTTATATATCTGTGTTAATCTAACTAAATCCAACAGTTTCATGGTATTTTAACTGATAGATAGAAAAATATGCTGACTTATTCAGGCTCCCAATTCAATTCAGAAGAATGTAGGGAGAATCTAGAAATTCTACGGTTTTTGCCTTTAAATGTATTCTTTGGCAGCTAAATAGAATTTTATGCAACAGTGGAGCCTGACTAACTAGCATGGCTTTGTTGCATTAATTTATTCACTTAATCACCAGCCATGGATGCATGTTTCTTGAGTGCCCACATTTTCAGGGACTGACAAGCAAGATTAGACTGAGACATGTTTCCTGCCTTCACAAAGCTTACAGTTGGCAGAGAGGCCTCTGAAGGAAGCCAGCAATTGTGGCCTGAGCAGCCGGGCTAGGATGAGTGCGAGCACTGTAGCGGAAGCTCTCTGCTTTCCTTGGCACTTTCTCCTCCCATCACATGGCCCAGTGCCTCACAGAGACAGCTAGCACAAATGCTTACTGCTGGCTGCTTGAATGAGTGGATGCCCTGCTTGAATCTGCGGGATACTGGGAGGAGCTGAGTGAAATGTTCAACCTGACATTCCTAAGCCTGCATGGAGATGGCTTTGTTAGACAGCATGACAGCTGTGCTAGGACCTACTGAGGGCTCATCCTCCTGCCCTAGGATCACCTCAAGACCTGACTATAAACCTACCCTTTGGTCAGACTTTGTAGGCTCCTGTGAGCTCATCCAGTCTCCACGATAGTCCCAAGCCTCTCTCCTGTGACAAGGACCTTTTGTCTATCACAGAGCACCGCCCTGAATTGGATCTTCTGGGAGAAAAGACAAAAAACTGGAAATTGACCAGGCAATGTAGACAAATCTAAGCAACTTAGACTCAGAGTGCAGGCTTCCATCTTTCAGGAAGGGCAGCAGCCCTAACTTGCAGGTAACAGTGCCTCTCATGTTTGAGGAAAGCAAGTCATAGTCTTAAATGTAAAAAAATGGCAGAGCCTGGCTTGGGCACACGGGGAGTGCGCATTCTCTGTTGCTGTGCACGATGCCTATCCTACTCTGTCCTGATGCTCTATTGCTTCGCATCGATTATCAAAGCAAAGTGTGCCCATTGGAGAAATTCCAACAATACATAAAATAGCTTCATGTAAAAAGTATTGGCCACCTGAGTACCAGGATCAAGCAGCCCGAGCATTGTGGTCCAACTCTTGGCTCTCACCTCTGCACCATACTGTTGGCGTTTCTGAAGGGATCGTATCTCAGTTGGGGAAGTTGTGCTTTTCCACTCACTGTCATGCAGATGGATAGTGACACCTCCATTTCTGAGGCATGCAGAGTGCTTTATTAATCTTTTCTTCACAGGCCCTGTGATTTTTTTCTCATAAGAAAACAATAATGAAGGGAAATGTCTATAACGAGGGTCCGTGTGGCTAAAGCTTACCTTTCTAGCTATTTATGTAAGGTGAACCTCAGCAAATGGAGTTGCTAAGATAAGTGGTATGGACACTGAGTAGGTGGGCTCCACACTGCCCACTGAGTCGCTCTCTCCGATGGACTGCCTCAGTCTTTTCCTCTACCCAGGATGACTTAGATGCCGCAGCTCCTCATCTTGCCTACCAGAAGAGTGAAAGTTTGCTTCACTAGCTTTTATCTCCAAGAGAGAATAAGCTTGAACAGGTGTTCACATGACAGACATCTTTTTGTTCGGTGAACTGTGTTTTCATACCTTCTGTTCAGATTTCCCTTTGGTGATGATTTTTATATATTTGAAATTTTAAATCTCTGAATGGTGATTTTAAAGCCTGAACATTATAATTTGGTTCAGTCTCACGCTGATAAATTTCCAGCCTAAGACTCTGGCCAGCATCTGTGCTGCATGTCTAAGTTATGGAAATCCCTGTCCTGGAAGATGTTGCTCCCCGAGGTAAGAGTTATTTTCAAAGGAAATGAATCACAAACCCAAAGGGATTTTCTCTGGTGACCCACTTAGTGAAATAATGTGGACTGTGACCTACTTCATCTTTGGCAATTCTGGTCATTGTGTGTGTGTGTGTATGTGTGTGTGTGTGTGTGTGTGTGTGTTCCTAGAGAATAGGGTGGATCATGGAGTCATCATGCGGGGTGTTGCGGTGAGAAGGAATTTGGACTAAAGTGACTCAGCTAGTCTGAGATTCCCTTGCCTAGGGAACCAGCTATACACTTCATGAAGGGAAAAGATCTTGGAACCGCTCCTGACTTCCTCCCATGCCCCCTTTCCAGCATGGACTTAGGGGTCTGAGCATGGAACAACCCATATTGTGACCTCCAGAAGCACTGGAAGTTGGAGAAGAATCATGTTTGCTTTTCTTTCCTTTAGTTCAGCTCCTTTCTTGCTCACACCCAACTGTTCCTCATTCCCTCCACTTCTCTTTGCCAGAGCTCCCCTTTTCCATTGTTTTTGCAGAAGATCTAGCAGTATGTGTAGGGTGTGTGTGGACAAGGTAAGGAATTTTGTTTGAAGACTTAAAAACTGCCTCAAAGCTAAAAGTCTTCAGAGTCAACACTATATGGGGCCCAAAGAGAAGCAATTTCAGAATTACAAGCACAGCCTTACTTGATTCTGATCACTGTTGAATCTACCTCAACACTTATCGCATACCACAAAGCTAGATGGTTACAGGACTGGAATCTGATGCAGGGCGCTATGTCTCCAAATTCACTTTTACGTGTCAGTGGGGCCTTATAGCTCACCTACGGTTCCTTTTTTCGCAGGGGAGAGAAGCAAGGCCCAGTGTGCTAAGCAGCTGGTCTGAGGTTTCCGGACTCTACCAGGATAGCTGAGCATCAAACACAGGCCCACACCGTCCATCCAGCCACCACTGGTGCCCTTCAGACATTACAATCCAATTTAAAGGGAACATTATTAAGAATGAGCAAATTGAATTGGGGAAATTATTCAAGAACACTTTGTATAAAGTGAGGAAAGCCCATCCATGCTCTTTGTCTGTCTTCCCACAAAGAGGTGTTTCATCTTGATCCTTATAATACCCCATGTGAGGTGATAATCCATGAAGAAATCAAAGAAAAATCAGTGAATCTAGTCATATCGTGATGCTCACTGTCTGCACGGAGGTTTTGTGTTAGCCCTGGGCTGACACTGCCTAGGGAATCTCCTGTGAAAACACCTCCCAGATCTTCTCTAAGAGTCACTCTTAGAACCAACAGACAGAGGTGTGTAGAAGACCGAGTGAGGATTTCCCTCTTTCCTTTTCTCCTGCCTGCACTCTGCCTCACTACTCCCTGACTCCCACCTCCAGAGCCAGGTTAGTTTTCCCGCCCCACTCAGAGGTTGCTGTCTTTTGCCATGCAGGACAGTTTGCCCAGAGCATTTTATCACTTGAGCTTATCTTGACAGCTTCTGTTTTTCTCCCCAAGAAATTTATCAGCAAGTAATCTAAGCATTTAGATTATAAATTGATTTATAAAACTTTTCCCACAGACTTGGTATCCTTCCAGTTTTTGTATCATGTTATTGTACCCCTTCTAAGGAATCTGAAGGTTGCTGTGGGTAATTTTCCCAAAGCATCATTGCTAACATGCCGCAGAGCCAAAATTCAAATTTCCATTTGTAGTTCCCAAAAATTCTGGCTTTGTTTAATGACACTGACTCCTTAACTAATTATACTGAAATCTCAATGTCTTTACTGATTTGCAAAGTACTGCATAAACAATTGTCCTCTAAACAGGAAAATTAAAATAGCTTGATCTTTCCCATCTTGGTCAGAAGGTTCTTAGAAGGATTGTTCTCGTGTGAATAACTTACCTATCTCAACCTGAATTTCCTCAGTAAGCCATGAGCACTTTAGGCAAGGGCCCTCCAAGTGTAGCCCTTAAAGCAGTCAGACACCGTGGCTCAAAGATGGTTTTGTTAAGCAGGCCCTAAGGGTGTTGCGCTCATCTGTTTACTCCATTGGACCCTATTGTCCTCTTGAACTTGGGATTCTGTGACCAGATACTTGGGGAACCACAGATAACAAAATTTAGTCATTGTTTCCCTGCTAGCTGCCTTGTGTCAAACACTGTTTTGTGTGCTGTTAGATAATCTGGTACACAAAACAAAACATGCACACAAAAATCCCCTAAAATCCATTCAAGGTCAAGCAGTTTGTGGAAAATTTAAATACTCAAGTTTCTTTTTGGAGATTCATGGTAAATAATCACCACAATAAGATTCTGACAGGTCCTGCCACTCAGTGTTGGACTTGGTGCTTCGAAGACTTATCTGACCTGGAGACCCCATTAGATCTTCAGGAGCCTGTAGGAGCTCCTCTGGAAAGGGCCCTAGTCTGAATTCTCACTTCCCGTATTTTGAGAGGGGCTGGTGGAGTTTTCTCTTTGGGAATCGAGGGCTCATCCTGACATCAGTTGTGAGCAAGTCACTGCTCTCTGGACCTCAGTATCCCCATCTGTGAAATGAAGACAATGCTCCACTTTGCCTTTCACTGCCCCCCCCCCATGCAGCGCACCTGAGCAAATGGAAGTGATGGGGTCTCAAGCCAAAATGTCATGTTTCTGTACATCTTTAGTCTCACTCAGTTACCCAGACACAAAACAACAATCTTCTTCAAACTATAGAACTCCACTACATGCTAGTAAGTCATAAAAAATATTCTTTGAAATTATTTGAATTTGTACTTCTTCAGAATCTTGAAACTTTCTTTGATCAGCCATTGTCCGCCACGATGGGAAGTCTATACAGAGACTGTTCTCGTGTACTGCAGTGTGACCTCGGGCAAGTAACTCTGCCTCTCAGGGCCTGGGTTCTTACCTGCAGGAAGAGAATGCTAAGCATGTGCCCTTCATTCCTCTAGGACAGCTGGCCAAGACTGCTGGTCACAGTCCGCAACTCTGCTGCCACACACCTGCCACTGTCCAGCATCTTCAGAGAAAATGTTGCTAGCCCTACTCTGACATTACTCCCGGGACTAAGTCGCTACCACCTAAGTATGTAAGTCCTACGCTTGAGACCTTTGTGCTAGGATTGCGTAGATGAGACTGTGGAACCTTATTTGGGAGGACATTTGTTCTGCTTCAGTGACACTTGTCTTACACGTCAAGAAAGCTAGGCTTCCCTGTCATATACTTGGGTTTGAGCCCAGCGCTGCACTTGCCAGTTGTGTATGCGCAGGCAAACTGTTCCTCTCTGGTCATCTGATTCCTCTTCTAGAAAGTGGGGATAAGATAATTTACTCTGAAGCTACACATTAATGCAGTGCTGTAGTGTGTGCCTAACTGTGCAGTGCCTAGACTGTGTGACCTATTTATTTTAGACACAAAGTACAAGGTTAGAGGAAACTGTCACCCTACTGAGGTCGAGAGTTGGAATCCTGCACAGCCACAGGCAAGGATACTGTAATTGGTGCCAGTAGCAAATACTCATTAAGTGTAATATTAATAATGGCTGAAGAGCTTTGCTAGTGCTCATTGTTCATTATTGAACACTGCCACCTAGTGGATAAAGCAGCTACATGCAAGCAAGAAATTTGCGGGCCCATCAGGGACTGGTTACCTAGGAGATCATTTTGTTTTTTCTTTACTGGTTTCACCTTTTTGCTTTGGAGCCCAAACCCAGAACAGCTCTGGGGTTTCCTGTTTACACAGACTCCACTCTATCTTCACACGTGTGTAACTGGCACAAATACACAAAAACTGCGTTTTTTAATTGAGGCTGGTGCTAGCCCCACGATCCGCGCCGAAGATCCACTTCATCTGACATCACCGACCCCTGACTCCCTCACGCGTAGCGCTCCAACCTAACAGACTATTTGATGCGTAAAGCGTAGCATTATCTGGAAATATTTATTGGTCTTTGCTCCTTCATGGAGTATCTCAAACATATGGCCAGGTGTCCCTATTTTTAATCAACCACTCATACAGGGCCTGGCACAGAAGGAGTGCTCAAAAATACATGCAGTGCATGGAAGAAAATAAAGAACGACAATGTTCGCAGTCGCAGTGATGACTCCTTCAGGATCTCTCCTCAGGCACAGAGTTACTCTGAGCTTTGATCCATTTATTCTCCCCCTCCCCCCTACATATTGGTTGTTACAGGGTCTCACTATGAAGCTCAGACTGTTAGTGATCCTCCTACTTTTAGCCCAGCGCTGGGATTACAGATGTGTGCCACTACTCCCAGACTGGCTGTCTCAGCCTGCCCTGGGGGTGGGGCTGGCACAACCTGTGGTTCTGGAAATCAAACCATGGTCCCTGCTTTTGAGCCAGCAAGTGCTTTAGTCTGCTGAGGTATTTCACCAGCCCCCTACCCCATGTTTATATCACCTAGATTAGTAGAGATAACGTCACCCGCATGTCACATCAGGCATTTCTAGGGACTAGGGTGACCTTTCCAGTCCAACCATTATAGCTCTTTGCTGGCATTATAATGCTGTGTCTTATTTAATCTCCTCTCTTATAGGCTGCATTATAGTTTTCCCTATGTTATAGATTTCCAAGATAAAGCTCTTAGGAACAAGGCTATTTGTCCATTCAGCTCAGTCATAAAACCCAGGTTTTAGTGAATTTCCAAGACCCTGCTCTTTGCACTACAACACGCCACCTCTGTTAGACTCATTGGTGAAAACAGGCATCCTCAAGTTGGCTCCTCGGGAAAGCTGGGCCTGAGTTGGCCAAGCACTGCTCTGAGCTAGGTCTTGAATGTGTTTCCTATAGCCAGGTTCTTATTGGCCCTCTATGGCTCCTGCATCTGATCTTCTAGTTATTAGCTAGATTTAATGGCCTCATTTAATTTTAACATCCCTGTGAGGCAGGTTCTGTTGGTATTATTTCCGGTTTATAAACGTCAAAACTGAGACATAGCAGGTGTCTAGACATCCTCTGAAGGCCTCATGCCGTCATAGGTGGGGTGCTTTCCAAGGAGGCTGGGTCTAGAGAGTGAGGCTGGAATTCGTTCACGGTACAATGCTTAGATCAAGAGGACTCGGATTAAAGACTCAGGCTGTGAGTGCTCCTCACCCTAAGCAGCCTGGATAAGACAGAAGGAATAGAAAGAGCTGTGGTTGTCCCTTGTTGCTTTCCTACTTTTCCCCTTCCACAGCCTGTTCCTCCTCTGTGAGCTTAGCTGCCCTGGAGCCAGCCTATTAAGGACTGAAACCTCTGCACACTGTAAGCTTAATAAATCTTTGTTCCTTTAACTTTGGGTGTAGGGTAATTTGTCTCAGCAATGACAAAGGTAACTAAGAAGGATTAAATACTTTTCTCATGGTTACCTAGATTCCAAGTTGGAGTCCTTGTTTGACTCCCTCCCATGTATCCTAACCCCCTTGACCACTCTATGGCCTTATCCTCTGCATTCCCTCTGCTGCCACTGGAAAATTTCAGGGCCCCTCCTCCCCTTGGCATTTGTGGCTCCAGCCTACAGTTATTCTTCAATTAGGTTCCATCTGCAGAAGCAGCAATTCCCTAAGGGTACACAGGCCAAAAAGAGAGATCAACTCAGCCAAGATCCAAAATTACCTTCACTGCAGCAAGCAAGCTAGCGATGAAGAGGAAGAACATTTTCCCTTCATGGCCTGGATATCTCTCAAAAACAGCCCACTCAGCTTATGTAAGCAGCAGGCACCACTATGGAATGCAACCAGGAGCCTGAGAATCTAGGACACCCCTGCCAGTTGTGTGTTAATTAAAATTATTTTAAGAGCCACCCACATACCCCTTGGGGAAGTTGACACTCTGCTTACTCTGTCGTCTGTCCCAGATCACCAGACCTGAGCAAAGGGGTCTAGCCAGCACCGCAAGGACAATGATCCCCACCTACTTGTTTCATGGGTATCAACTCCGACAACTTCTCCCCATTTTGAATCTTTCCTCCAAAGCAATAGGCAACAACAGTGTTCAGGAGAATTCTAGGGTTTCTTCTATTCATTCATTCATTCATTCATTCATTCATTCATTCATCCATTTGTGCTTTCATTTTTTATGTACTTGTATATTTCAAAGGTATTTATGCATCTTGACTCAATACCCATTAAACATTGCCTCCATGGTCAGCCTCAGGGACTGGAGTTAGATATGGATTTGCTTTTAAAGAACCAACAACTGCCCCTGACAGCAGCACTGCACAAATGTCAGTTGTCAGTTTTCTTTAATGAGTAGGACAAAAAGGAAACTATGAAGATCTATATCCGTGATGCGAGCAGCTTCTATGCTGAATCAGGTGACAATGTCAACAATGAAAAAATAGTTGCTCTTTTTTGGGGGGCTGTCAACAGATGCTATGACACACTTCTGAGGTTAATCTGAATTAACAATGGTTACTAGTTTCTTGAGTGGACAAAAGCAAGAACTCAGACCTTGGTTTGTAGCATTTGCTGATTTTCTAACATGCTCATTGTGGCCAATTTCCAGCTATAGATACTTTGTGCAGGGGCCATGCTAAACTTCCCTGTATCATTCCGATTTTAGCATATGTGTTATCAAAGCGAGCACAGCTATTGACTTTGGCTGCTGCGTATGGCACGAGGAAGTGATGGTGAGAGGCTGAGGCAGGAGGATCAAAAGTTGAAGCCCACAGCTGGGGAGATAACTCAGTGGCATAAGTGACTGCTTGGCAAGTGCAAGGTCCTGATCTTGATTCACCAAGCAAACAAACAGCCAAACACAACAAAAGTCCAAGCCTAATATGGGCCACTTTGGGAGACCCAATGTCAAAATGAAAAGGGTTGGGGTGCAGCTCAATGGGAAGATCCTAGGTGCAAGCCCCAATACTGGTGGAAAAGGAAATGTGTAATAGAGACATTTGTAGTATTGAAAGCACAGATTATATAGTAAAATGTAGTAACTAGGAAAAGGGCAAAACATAATTTGATTTTGATCACAGATGTTCTTAACTATCAGCTCGTGGTGATTGTGGGCATTTAGAGGCTAGCTCTAATAAAGTGGTATTTGTCAACTGTAGCAGATCACTCATAGGCATGGTCTCTTGATCCAAGTTTTCACCTCAGTTGGGAAATCTTCCAAAGCATGAAAGATTTCAGTGCTAGGGGAGGATTCTGAGGCAGGTTTACTCAAGAGCTTGGCTTGGGGAAAGCTTTCTGAGACAGACAGGTGATCTGCAATCTGAAGGAAAGCAGCTATCTGTGAAGGAGGAAACGGGCTTCCAGGTGGAGGCAGCCGCAGTACAAAGCCAGGCATGCAACCAGCGGCAGCACATTTGAAATATGCAGGGCCTCATTAAGGTTTGAATAAAGTGTTGAAAGCAAGCTAGTGAGTGACAAAAGGTGGTTAGGGGACAGTGCAGGACAGGGAGCACACAGAGGCCTTTCTCCGTGCCTGCTCTGTGGCTAGGGAGTGCTCACAGGCAGTTTCTATACACAGGGAGACTGACTAGATCTCTTTCTAAACAGACCATTCCTCCTGGAGAGATGCGGAAGGGGCCACACTGGAGACTGCTCAGCAGGCTAGCAAGTGCAGTTTGCCCACATGGGTAATGGCAAACTGGATGGAGAATAGAGGAAATCTGAAGTCATTTAGGAAGCTGTGTGGGCTGGAATTAGTGATTAATTGTGTGTGTGTGAGAGAGTGTATGTGTATGCATGTGCATGCGTGTGTGTGTGGGGGAGACAAAGTCATGGTGATCGGGTTTCTGATGAAAACAGCCAAGTAGACAAATGGGAGTAGGAGACAGTGAAGGGGCACTGACCACAGCAAGAGAGTGCAGAGTACTCTGCCAGCAGGGCCAGCCCACTCTGTATTATGCACACCCTTAGTCAGAACTGCTCCCCCACAACGCCGGCATCATTACTACTACGCTTGATTTATGGGTGAGGAGACGCAGACCCGATGAGGCCACTGCTTCGCTATGGCTGAGCAGCAGGTGGCAGTGCCCAGACTCGACGCCAGGCAGTCTGACAGTGGCCAGATTCTTTCAGAACTCAGAAGTGGTGGCCAGTTAGGCTCCAAGAAGAGCACGTGACCCCCAGGAAGCGGCATCCACAAAGGAGACTAAAGAGGCGCGCAGAGGTGGGGAAGAACTGTGGATTCCTAAGGCTGAGCTCGGAAGCTTCCCCACAAGAGCAGGGTAACTGAGTTTCCCCATAGAAATTATGCTTACCCTGTTATACACTGATGCCTTCGGGAAATAAAAATAATGCTGAGATTTGTAGAAAATATAGAAGATACCAAGAAGGAGGTACTGCCTCATTACATGGAAGTATTTATGGTGCTGCTTGGCATTTATCTCTTCAGTCTATTTTTTGACATGTAGAGAAAAAAAATTCTCTAAAACATTTTTTAAAAAGTTTTTTTTCCAAAGCTTCATTTTGCTATTTCTAAGGCTGCACATTTATTTTTGTTTTGTCTTGTTTTTTTTGTGGGACCAGGGTTCGAACTCACGACCTTGCACTTGCCCAGCAGGCACTTGTGCCTCGGAGCTATCTCCCCCCCCCTTTTTTTTTTGTTTTTTGTTTTGTTTTGTTTTTTGGTGGGACCAGGGTTTGAACTCACAACCTTGCACTTGCCCAGCAGGCACTTGTGCCTCGGAGCTATCTCCCCAGCCCCTAAGGCTGCACATTTAAAAAAGGCAAAATTTCGCTTATAATTCACTATGTGTTATCTGCATCTTGCAATTGATGGCATTTTGGGTTTGGTGAAATGGGATAGGTGATGTATCTATGTCTTACAGACATTGTTAAATTCATATCATCGTGTGTTTTGAAATTTTGTACCATTTCCAGTCCTTCTAAATTACTTTTTTTTTTTTTTTTTTTTTTTTTTTTTTTTTTTTTTTTTTTTTTTTTTTTTTTTTTTTTTTTTTTTTTTTTTTTTTTTTTTTTTTTTTTTTTTTTTTTTTTTTTTTTTTTTGTCTTTTTTGAGACAGGGTCTCGCTATGCAGTTCAGGCTGGCCTTGAGCTCACTTTGGTAGCCCAGGCTGGTCTTGAACTCACACCGATCCTCCTGCCTCAGCCTCCCAAGTGCTGGGATTATAGGCATGTGCCACCACGCCCAGCTTAAATTACTTCTTATTCTCTTAAATAATTAAAAATGTAAGGCCAGGGATATAGCCCAGCAGGACAGCACCTGCCTGACAAACACAGGGTCCTCAGTTTGATTCCCAACACACACACACACACACACACACACACATGCAAACACACACGCACAGACACATGCATGCACACACACATGCACACACACACACACATGCACTTCAAAATATAGACTAAAACTAGAACTTAGTCTATCATTATGCACTAAACTAAAATAAAAATGGATAAAAAAATCTATGAAACGCTGTACGTGATTTCAGGGTAAATGCTGAGGGGATTTGTCAGATATAAAAGTTACATTTTTTGTTATATAGGTCTTATTTTGTCTTGATCTTAACCACCAGCAGAAAAAGTATAATCACGAGGCATAAAAAGAAAAGCCAGATTAGTATGCTGAGCTGTAAAATGCTCGTCAACAGCTTCTGTCATTGCCAGTTCTGCCAATAACCCACTATTATTATGGACTACTGGATTATATATACAGCTACATTCTCTTAATTCAATGAGAAGAAACATATGTAGTAATAGTGTTTAGAAAAATTATCATGCCTACATCTTGTCCTTTGAACAACTACTATGGAGATAACATATGCAATGTATTAATTATTGTAACTATCCTCCTATCCTGTTTTGAAACTGTCTCACTGTTATTTCTTTTTCATTAAAATTAAATTAAATTATTTTTAAAATGGAGAAAAGATCTCAATACTAAAACATAAAAGCTAAATCTGTTGAAGGAGAAAACAAGTAGATCTCTTAAAGACATACTAAGCAAAGAATTCATGAATAAAACCCCAATGGCATGGGAAATATTACAGAAAAAATAACAAATGAGATCTCATCTTATTAAAAAGTTTTTAAACGCCAAACAAGTAACTCAGCAGATTAAAGTGCTTGCAAACAGGCACAGGGGCTGAGGGTTCGATTGTTGGGACTGCTGTGCCAGCCCCATCCCTGGGGCATGCTAAGATGGCAATTGAGATTGGGCATGGTGGTGTGCACCTATAATCCTAGCTCTTGGAAGGCTGTGAACAAGCAGATCACTATGAGTCTGACCTAGCAGTGAGGCCTTGAACACCCTGTAGACCCTTCCCTAAAATGCAAAAAAAAAAAAAAAAAAAAAAAAAAAAAAGTTTTTGCACAGGATAAGTCACCAATAGAATGAAAAGACAATCCATAGAATAAGAAAAAAAATTTAGCTAGTTGTCCCTTTGACAAAAGACTAATATCTATAAGACACAATGAGTGGAAAATAATCAAAATTCTCCAGATTTAAAGATCCGACTAAAAAAAAATGGGCATCTGAAATGAATGGATATTTCACAAAAGACAAAATATAGACAGTGAATATATGAAAAAATGTTCAACATCACTGGTCATTCTAAGGATACAAATTAGAGCAGTGCTAATATTCCACCTCATGCCAGAAAGAATGGCTATTATTGGGAAATTAATAACATTTGTTGAAGGGGCTTTGGGGAAAAAGGACCCTTTCTTCACTGTTGGTGGGAGTGTAGCCTGTTATAGCCACTGTGGAAATCCTCAAAAAACTAGGATTTGAAGCCCCATTTGACCCAGCTATTCCCCTTGTGGAAATCTTTTCAAAAGAGTTAAAAACATCATACCAACATATGCACACCTATGTTCATGGCAGCACAGTTTGTAATATCTGAATCTAGGAAATAGTGCAAATTCCCACAAACCAATGATAGATAACAAGATGTGGCTTATACAGTGGAGCACTACTCATCCATAAAGGATAAACTTTGAACCATCTATAGCTAAGTGGATGTACCTTGAAATCATACTCTTAAGTGAAATAAATCAGATACACATGTGCAATATTTCACTGTCTTTCTGGTGTGAGAAACTGCAAGTGTAAATAAGAACCAAACTGTTCAATACATATTGTGAAATAGGAAGAAATTCTTGAAAAAAGAAAAGAGGAGCCAAGTGGGGGAGGGAAGAGAAAAGAATGAGAAAGGAAAGGATAAAATGGAAATTAAACTTCATAAATAAGGAGAAGAAGATGGGTTAAAGGGAGGGGAAGGGGAAATTTTCAAAATATACAAAAAACTATAGAAAAAAGGATCTCTTGTACCTCAGCCTATTCTAGCGCTCGTTCCTAGAAGCAGAGATTTCCAGCTGCTGTCGACATTCACAGATTCATCCTAATGCTCATACAAGAAAATGTTATATGTGGCCCTCTCTTTAAATATATGCAAAGTACTATTTACACTAGGACATCTGTCTCTTTTTTTTTTTTAAACCTAGCCATCGTGGTTAAACTTTTCTGCTGGGTGGCTAAGGGCAAGTATAATTAAGACCTGTATAGCAAAGCATGTAAGTTTTGCATCGCCCAAAGTCAGTCAAATCCCCTCAGGATTTACTTTGAAACCATGTACAGTGCTTTGTAGAACTGTTGTCAGTGTCAGCCATCTGAATGAGTCATGGCCATTGCTTGACCAGTTTGGTCAAGCTATCTGTGAAAGCCCAAGAGAATATTTTCTTTTTAGGTGACTGTCCTTAGGCACACTACATGTATTCCTTTCCTCTCTGGAAATCTCCTTGAACAGAAAATTTGGGAAAATGCTGAGTTATAGGATGTTATTGTACAGGTTCTCTTATGTCCTGAGTCCTCACTGACCTTGAAAGGCTAGGGCCAAAATACTGGCTATCCTTGGAGTCCTTCTTTTTCTCTAATTTTTGGTCTGTACTTATATTTTTAACCCTCCGGAAGAAAAGCTGAGTGATATTATTACTCTATAACATAGGAACTTGAGCTTAACATCAGTGACTGTCTTTCTGAGTATCTTAGACTTAACTTGGAATTGATATTATCTGTTAATCATCAATACTCTAATAAATTTCTATAGAATATGATAAAAGCAGTTACACATTTTTATGCAGGAATTTAGAAATCTAAGCATATACAAAATTGTAGCCTGTCAATCCTTTGGTATTTTTCCTAGTCTCTTACTCTCATTTCATACATAAAACATAAAGCTAGATTAGTATGCTGAACTGTAAAAGGCTTAAATCAATAATTCCTTACATTGCCAGTTTTGCCAATAACCTACTGTGATTATGGAACACTGGACTCTGTATACAACTATTTTTTCTTAGTTCAATGAGAAGAAAATTTTTTGTACCAATAAGGATTAGAAAAATTATCATGCCTACACTTTGTGCTCTGTATAACTACTAGGAGGACAACAATATGTTGTATCAAATACTGGAAATGTCCTACCAAAGTGTTTTGAAACTGTCACATTGTTATTTTTTATTAAATGCAATAAAAAAAACAAAACCTAGCCCTGTGTGTTGAAGGGCTTTCGTTTTCTCCCCACAGTTGCAAACTTTCCTTGAATGGACAGACCAGTTTATCTGAAGCCCCCTATTGATGTACAAAATGATGGCCAAGATTTCACTGAAATAAACAATTCCATGATGAATGTTGCATATTTAGCACATATGCACTGTCTACTTATTACAGTTCTAGAAGTAAAGCTGCTGAGTAAATATTAACTCTGTTATTGAAAGATATTATCAAACTGAACTCCATGAATGGTATACCTGTTCATGCTTTGATCAAGAATGTGTGAAATATGGTTCTCCTCACTGTTTTCAACATAGCATGCTACCAAGCTCTTTAGCCTTGCTAAAGTGATGGGTACAAGTTGTATCTTTAATAAGTATTTCATTCTCCACATAATAATCAATCCACATTTGAAGAGCAAGATTGAGTTGATTATTTGAGAGCAGAGAGTGTTGAAGAATTCTATCTGAGTGCAATTGTAAGTGAGGTAAGTGGTATATCTTTTAGAACATCTCTGAAAAGGTTCTGTATGAAAACTAAATGAGACATGATAAGCGCCCACATCCTGCAGGAGGACCATTCTGTCAGGGACAGTTTGTACACTAGAGAAGAGAACAGTGGGCACTTGTCTGAGTAGACAAGCCTGGTGTGCGAGCCTTGCTCCCTGGAGTGCCGTGCAAGACTCACCCTATATTAAAATCTGCAGAAATAATTTGAATGCAGAAGGTACAATGATGATTTTAAGTTTTTGGGTGACATCAATTTTTCCTTCAGAGAGTAAAGAATGAAGTCCATCAAGTTAGGAAACAATAAAGTTCTAGCAAACTATTTGAAATTTGGCAGAAAGCCTTTGAGATTAGAGATGAATAAAAGCAAGCATGCAAATTTAAAGTCACAGGTCTTGTTTTCACTTGCCCTTAACCACCCAGCAGAAAAGTCTAACCACAAGGCATAAAACAGAAAGTTAGATTAGTATGCTGAGCTGTAAAAGGCTTAAATCAACAGCTTCCGTCATTGCCAGTTTTGTCAATAATGCACTGTGATTATGGAACATTGGATTATGTATACAACTACTTTCTCTTAGTTCAGTGAGAAGAAATTTTTTGTACCAATGATGATTGAAAAGTTATTATGTCTACACACTCTGCTCTATATAACTACTAGGGGGACAACAATATGTATTGGGTCAAATACTGGAAATGTACTACTAACGGGTTTTGAAACTGTCACATTGTTATTTCTTATTAAATGCAAATAAAAAAGATAAGTAATAAAAAAATAAAGCCTGTGTTTAAACTGGGTGTGGCCTTGCCCTGCTCTGATTCCAGCAGCTGTCCAGGTTGAGGCAGCAGCACTGAGCGCTCTGGCCCCACATGGGCAGTGTAGGGACTTTGCAAGACCCTGACTCAAAAATAAAGACAAAGAAATGATGAAGGTGGAGACTGGGGATGTCGGTCAGTGGAAGGGCTCTGAGTTCAATATCTACCCGAAAAAATGCATATTTATTTATTTTTTTTGTTTCTTTTTTTAAATTTAATACTGGTGGTCCACTACAATTGCAGAACATTTGACTGTGTATGTATCTGCTTCCTTTTAGTCCAAAGAGAAGTATATTCTTTTCCTTTTTTTTCTAAGCAACATCAATAAAAAAAATGCATATTTAGAAAGAAGAAAAAGTAAAAATAGAAAATTAAGGGGTCTGTTCTGTAATCAGATAACCTTGGGCCCCTTAACATACATTAATTTATAAACTATTCAAAGGTAACCAAGAGATAGGGTCTATTACTCTCCCCATTTTGGATATTAGAAGAGTGAGAGAGAGAGAAAGAGAGAGAGAGAGAGAGAGAGAGAGAGAGAGAGAGAGAGAAAGAGAGAGAGAGAGGAGGTGATTGCTGCCTTCTGTGCAGGCTCTATGCAGCATGGAGAATCTCACATTAGCTCATTTTCCCCCCCTGGAAGAAGAGTATAGCACATCTATCTTTGTTATTTAGAGTGTAGCACAACCCTAGATGCAAACCAGATACTTAGTCAATTAGTCAGTTTTGATTACCTCAGTAGAGGTATGATCAAAGTCTTACAAAATTGATTGTTGAACAGAATCAAGTTTCTTTTCTTTTTTAAACAGTCAACAAGAATCTTCAGATAGGCCTTCTCTAAGAGGACCCCAGAGATCTTCTCCTGGTACTCACATCCTTAGGCACTCCTCTCCCTTCAGTGCATGATGGACTTATTGGCTTGCTTTTAACAGACAGCACAGGGCAGATGTGATTTGACAGCACTGCCGAAGTTACTTGGAAGGAGACTGTGGCTTCCATCAGGGCACCCTCTGTTTGTCTTCTTTGGATCTCTCACCTGGGGGAAGCTAAGCACCAGGGTCTAAGGAAGCCCTGCAGAGAGGCCTGTGGGTAGCATGGAAGCACCTCTTCTGAGGCCTCACATTGGCCTTGAGAAGAAGCTCGGAAATGGATACTACAGGCCCTGGCCGATGTGGCTCTGGCTCACGGATCAGCCAGTGCCCAAGGCCCAGCCATGCCACGCCCAGACCCCTGAGCCACAGAAAGTGGGACAAAAAAAGAGTTAAGTTGCCAAATTCTAGAGTAATGTATTCTGTAGTGATTCATAAATAAAGTGGGTGTCCCAAGGTTTAAGATACTTCATATAGAAATAACATTTGCATTTTTTAGACAGAAATAGTCTAGGGTTTATTTTTATAGTTAGGTCTTTTTTTCTCCATAGTTTTAAAAAATAATGGTTTGTGTGTAATAAGATAAAAGAATCTAATTTTATTTTATTTTAAAAAATTTAAAACTTTGAGAATTGTGATAAAAATTTACATCTCCAACATTTTTGCATAAGGTGTACTTCAGGAGAGTAAGTTCACGTTGGTGTTCAGCCAATAGTTCAGACTTTTTCACCTTCTAAAACGGAAGCTCTACACCGTGCTGTACATAGTGCTCCACGCCCTCCTCTTCCAGCTCCTGGCAATCCACTTTGTATTTCAGTGCGTGTCATCACTCTTGGCGCTTCTCCAAGCTGAATCCTGCCGTGCCCATCTGGCTGTGATTGCCTTAGTTCACCTAACATCATGTTCTCAAGTCCCTCTTCCTTTCAAAGGACAAGGATATTTGGGGCTTTCTTAGGGGCTATCCATCATAACATTCTTGTACACCTTAACAACAACAATAACAAAAAGAAAACTAGAATCTCCTATCTGTATAGCATGTGTCCAAATTTCCTTTCTTTTTAAGGCTAAATCACATTCCATTATGTATATTGTTGGAACATCACCTTTTGCTTATGCAGCATTTGTAGGTTAATGGACATCTTGGTTGCCTCCCCCTTTGGCCTATTTTAAATAATGCTGCTATAAATGGGGATTATACCAATATCTCTTCAAAAATACTGCTTTAAATATAATATGTAATTAAAATATGAGAAAGAGACAGAAATAGAGATAAAGAGAGTCAGAGATAAAGGTTCTGGTTGAATAATGTGGTATTTTATGTCTTGATTTTTCAGGCCCTGATGGAGCCACTGCAAATATTGTCCTCATCCATTTGTTACCTCTTCACTCTCTTAATTGTGCCCTTCGATATGCAGAAAGTTTTAATTTTGAGGTGGTCCAATTTGTCTATTTTTACTTTTGTTTCCTATACCTTTGGTAGCATGTGAAACCACTGGCAAATCTGACATCATGAAGCTTTAGGTTTTGGTGTTACATTTAGGTTGTTGAGTCTTTATGATATAATTTTTGTGTATCATATGAGAGTTGAAGTTGTAATTTTATTCCTCCTTGCAGCTGATTAGCCAACTGTTGGTGACTCAACAGTTTATTGGATGAAGGGCTTTATTCCTATTAATTTGTTCATTTGTTGTTTATAAACTGAATTCGTGTGCACATAGATATTTGTGAATGCTCTATTCTGTTCCATTGAATTATTTATCTATTCTGGTCCCAGTGCCACAGGGATGGATTTAATGTAGATTAATCTTCTGATTTACAGGTGAACTTCCTCTCCTTACTGTTGCTTCTCTTCCCTTTTGTGCTGAGAATCACACCAAAGCCTCACATGTGCCAGGTAAGCACGCACCCAGAGCTATACCTCCAGCCTCCTTATTATTCTTTTTTGATATTATCTTGGCATACCATGCATGTTAATTTTTCCTAAAAGTTTTATTATAAAATTTTTAGGGTCCTCTTCAGGTGTCCCATTAGCACTACCTCACAGTTTTAAAGTAGAAAATATAGAGAGTAAAAGTGGGTTTAAAAGGACATTATTATTATTATTATTATTATTATTATTATTATTATTATTATTATTGGATTTAATGCAGGGTCTACAGGGCTCACTGCACACATGAGACACATAGTGATCTTCCTGTTGTCAGCCTCCCATTACATTACATGCTGGCATTACAGGCACATGCCACCATGTCCAGGCTCAATCGCTATCTCAGCACACATGAGGGGCTGGGCTGGCACAGCACACCCAAGATTGAATCCCAGTCCCCTAGTACTTGCCTAAGCGGGCACATTACAATGCTGAGCTATCTAGCTGGCCCAAAGACTGACATTTTATAACTGTTGGTATTTCTCTCTACAGGTGTCCTCCAGCGACCATTGTCTCTCAGACAACAGCAACTACATGCTTCTATTTGGTAGGGAAAAGAACAAAACAAAAGAACAAACTTGTAGTCATTCTTGAATGCCTCCGCAGCCCCAAAATCTGTCCAGCTAAGTAGTTCACCTCTTTCCTCCTTCATTTGCATTTTATTTCCTTCTTAATAAAGTTCATAATCCAAATCTTCTGTTAGAGGGTCTTGAGCAATAAATCTTCTTAGTCCATATGATCAGAACTTCCTATTTTATCCTACTCTGGAGTAAAACTTTAGCTGAATTAAGTTCATTGTATTTTTTCCTGCAGTTTGAATTGATTGTTTCTTTTTCTTTTCCTTTTTTATTCTTGAGTAGTTGGTGTCATTTTCAATAATGAAGTTGTTTTACCATTATTTGGAAGGTAATTGCCTTCTTCTGTCTGGGACAACTTTGTTTAAACTATTTTTTTTAATTTTGAGAGAATCATAGATTCATTCTTTGTTTATAAACTGAATTCTTAAATATATAAATATTTGTTAAATATACTTGATATTTGTATTTGTTAAGAAATAATTCAGAGAGAGCCTTACTACCCATGGACCAACTTACCTCACTGGTTGGAAAACTAGAATGCAATGCTGCAGCCAAACAATATTGACATGGACACAGTAAAGACGCACTTCCACCCCTACAAGAGTCCCTCACGCTACTCTTTCACAGCTTCTCGTACTCCCTGCTGCTCAGACTCTCCTCCTCTCCCTTGAGAACCACTGTTCCGTCCACCAATCCTATAACTTTGTCCTTTCAAGAATGCTGCAGAAGCGAAACTGAGGGATTGGTGCTACAAACTGAGCTGAAGAGTGGGCAAGGTGACAAAGTGATAATGGAGTTCTGACCCACAAACTCTGCAGAAATTGGACTTACATTTTGCATGTACTTTCAACTTAGGTCCAAGCAGAGCAACTGTATTTATGCCTAAAGCCAAATACATAAGATGCTTTGCTTCTGGTTAACCAGGCCTCCCTCCTTCCTCTTTGCCCCTGCTTGCCCTCCCCTTCCTTCCCTGTCTACCTTCTTTGGTTCTTTTCCTCCTTTCCTGCAGTACTGAGGATGGAGTCCAGGGCTTACGTAGCTTAGGCACATGGCCTCCCACTGAACTACATCCTCAGCTCGTGCCTCTGCTTAGCTCTTACCTTTATTACTATTTTTCCTACTGTTTGCTTATTTTGCTCTTTTGCTTCGAGGTTCTTGTGGTAGCACCTTGTGTGACTGCTTTTTTCCTTTGTTTTGTTTTTTTCTTCTAATGTATGAATTTTGTACTATACATTTTCTTTTCAGCCTTCATCGTGTTACACAAATTAGATGTGCTATATTTTCATTTTCATTCAGTTCAATATACTCATTTCCCTTGAGACTTCCTTTTTGGCTCATGGATTGTTCAAGTGTGTTATTTTGTTTCTGGGCATTTGGAAATTTTCCTGTATCTTTCTTTCATTGATTTCTGGTTTGATTTCATTGTGGTCAGAGCACACATTCCATATGACTTTAAATCTTTAAAGTTTGATGAGATTTGATTCACAGCGCTAGATATTATCTAGATCCCATGGGCACTTGAAAAGAATGTACGTTTTGCTGTTATTAGGTAAGGGTTCCATAAGGTATACAGAGCAAATATCTAAGAGAGTTGTATCTATCCTGTTAGTTGGTGATGTGTTTTTATCCTCCCATATCTTTGCTATTTTCTGTCCAGTTGTTCTATGCAAGGGATTCTTGTATAGAATGATATAATAAAAGTATACTATAAGCATGTGTGAAAATATCACAGTGAAACCATGTGTTTTACAAAATTAATATCTGCTAATGAAAATAAGTATCTGAATTTAAAAAGCATATGACTGTCTCCAACTGTATGGATTCACCTATTTTTCCATTCCACCATGTCAGTTCTTCCTGGTGTGTTTCGTGCCTTTGTTGCGTAGTGTGTTTTGGATTGTTACATCATTTTGGTAACTTCATCCTTTTGTCAACACATAATGATCTGTCTCTGTTCTCACAATTTTTTGTTCTGATATTAATATAGCCATGCCTGCTTTCTTCTCATTAATTTTTACATGATACATCCATTTTTTTTTACTTTTAACCTGCCCATATTCTTATATTTTACATGACTTTATTATAGAGATCACATAAATGTAAAAACTTGCCTTAATTAAAAAAAATTAACTCCAAGTCAGGCATGGAGGCCTAGGCATGCCTGCAATACCAGCACTGTAGAAGGCTAAAACTGGAAGATTTGCAAGCTCAAACTCAGTGTAAACAATTTTCCTAGACTCCATCACAAGATTTAAAAGTATAAAAGGTCTGGAATACAGCTCAGGGCAAAGGCCCTGGTCTCAATGCCAATAGATGAAAAACAAATTAACTTTGTTGTCCATTTCTATCTTTTAATTGGTATATTGAGAAAATTTATATTTAATTAAATTTTGATATGTTAGATCTTAAACCTATCATTTTATCTTTTGGTTTTATTTTCTTTTCCTAAACTTTCTGTGGAGTACTTTAACAATTTTTTTAGAGTGCTATTTTATTTGTAATTTTGAGTACATCTCTTTGTAAAGTATTTTGTTTATCTTCATTTATTTATTTTTATTTTTTGAAGTATCAGGGATGCATCTCAGGACCTTGCGCTTGCCAGGCAGACACTTAAGCCACTGAGCTATCTACCATGTATACCTTTTTAAAAATTATTTTCCTAAGGACAGTATTACTTCATATAAACATGATTTATCAGTGTAGTAGTCTGATCATTTTTCTCATGAGTTATGAAAGTGTTTCTTTACAATTCTTCATCCTCTCCATTTATAAGCATTTCTTCTACATACATTTGACCCACATGAGACAAAATCACAATTTTTCTTCAGCTTCTAATATAACTTTAAAACTGAATGACAGACAAATTATTGCATATTATCACCTTTTTGCATATTCTCTTTCTTCTTTTCTGATAATTTAAGGATTTTATTTAGAGAACTTCCCACAGGGATGGTGTGCTAGTGACAAATTTCTTTAATTTCTTTTTCTGAAGAGTGTCTTAATTTCCTCTTCTTCCTTGAAAGATTTACTGTAAATTTGTAGTTGTATGCATTTATGAGGTACAGAGTAATGTCTTAACTTGTAAATACAAAATGAAGTAATTACAACTAACATCCACTAACATCATCTCAAAAACTTACATTTTTTTGTCTAAAGAACTTTTATGATTTAATTTCCAAATTGTGAATTGTACAACATACTGCTGTTAACTAAATGCACACACTCAAATCTTCAGAAATAAACCCAGCAGCTCCTTCCTTTTGTCAACTGTGGTTCTGCCTTCAGCCACAGTCCATCACTCGCTTACTTCCCTCAGCTTCCAGCATGGTCTGCTAGCCATCAGACCATTCTTGCCTGTTCTGAGTTAAACTGTCTTGGATTCATACATCAGGAAGAAAATACATATATGTATATGTCTTTCAGTTTTATTTCATTTTATATAATGTTCTCAGATTTTATGCATGATGTCACAAATGAAGAAATTTTCTTCTTGTTAAAGGCTGACTAGTGTAGACATACTTTGTTTATCTATTCCTCCGATAATGTACACTTCTATTGACTCCTCAGTGTGGCTATGCTGAATAATGCTGCAATGAACATGTGGTGCAGGCTTCTCTTTGAGTTCAAGTCTTTGGGTCAATACTTTAAAAGTAAGATTGCAGATTCAAATGGCTCTATTTTTAGTTTCTTTCTTTCTTTCTTTCTTTCTTTCTTTCTTTCTTTTTGAATACCCATTTAGTTTTCTGTACTAGTTCAGTTTTATGTTGCTGGAACAATACACCTCACTCATGTAACTGCAAGCAGAAGAGACTTACTTTGGCTCATGGCTGCGAAGGATTGAGTCCTTGGTCAACTGATTCTAAGACAGAGCCATCATGTTGACTGGCATGGTAGAGGAAGGCTGTCCAGTGTCCAGAAAGCCAAGAGCAGGGGAAGAGCTCCTGCCTGTGTGGAACCAGAGGCCAGGTACCCTTCTCAAGGTCACGCCCTTATTGACTTGCACAGAATTGCCCTTTGCTCCCCACTTTGAGCCAGTCAGGATAACACATGGCTATACTAATGTACATGTTCAGTCCTGAGGGTGCCTTTGCGCCACATCCTCATCACTTGGTATTGTTTATTTTTTTGAAGACAGAAAGGAGGCTTCTAGCCTCCCAAATGGATATAATGTGATGTATTGTTGTGCTTTTAATTTACACTGACTTAATAGCTATATTGAACACTTCAAAGATATCTTTATTTAGCCCTTGTATGCCTTCTTTTAAGAAACATCCACCCAATGTGGAGATTCATCAAAAACTGGGGCTATAAATTCCATGTGACCCAGCCAGTTTCCTGCTGGATATCTTATCAAAAGAATTAAAAATGTAACAGTGATATATGCACACACATGCTTCTAGCTGGCAATTTTTTAAAGAAAAAACATACATTTAGTATGGGGTCTATAGGATCTACTACACACATTGGACTCCTAGTGATCCTTCCAGTTTTCAGCCTCCCAAGCACTGGGATTACAAGTGCATGTCACCACGCCCAGCCTCATTCACCATCTCAGTGCACCCGGGGGTATGGCCGTCACAGCACACAAGGGATCAAACCCCTAGAGGCACAAATTTTAATACCTAAATCTTAGAAACAGCACAAGTGCCCATCATCTTGTGAATGGATAAAGAAGATGCAGTGGGCTTTTTATACAATGGAGTACTGTTCTGCCATAAAGAAGGATATGCTTGAGACGTTTGTAGGAAAATGGATGCACCTTCAGTCTGTACTCTTAAGTGAAATAAATCACACACATGTGAATACCATATTGTTTCTCTAGTGTGAGAAACCAAGATATAAATAAAACCAAAATTTATAATAGGTATTAGAAGAAAATGTTCAAGAGGGGAGAGAAATAACACAGAGAGGAGGGCATTTTTTAAAAAGAGAAAAAAAATATGGAAACAATGCATGGGGAGGGGAAGAGGTTGGAGGGAAGATAAGGGAAGAGAAAGAAAAGAAAAAGCTATTTTATGTGTAGGTACAAATCTCTATGATCAACCTGATCATTATGTACATCTACAACGTTCAAATAAAAGCTGTTTGAAAAAAGAGAGAAACATTCTTTCAGGTCACTTCCCCATTTAAAAAATTGTATTATTTATTTTCTTGTTATTCAGTTGTTTGAGCTCTTCAAACCTTTGGATATTAAAACTTTCTCAGATATATAAGTTGCAAATATTTCCTCTCATCTATAGGCTGTCTCTTCATAATTTTTCATTTGTTGGTCAGAAGAGTTTGATGTGCATAATTCCATTTTCCTATATTGGCTTTTGTTATCTGTACTTACAGGGTAAATCCCAAAGCATTCCAAGCCAATGTTGTAGATTTCCTCCTATATTTTTTTTTAGTAGCTTCAAAGGTTCAGGTCTTATTTTTAAGTCTTTCATCCATTTTGAGTCAGTGCAATAAGGTCATATGTTATGAATCCACAGCTGACACTATATTCCATGGTGAAAAATTAAGTCTTTCTTCTGTGATGTGGAATAAGGTAAGGGTGCCTATTCCTGCCACATCTACTGAACGTAGTATTGAAAGTTCTTGCTGAGCAGTCCTAAGAGGGAAAAAAATTCCCTAAACATCCAAATAGGAAAGAAAGAAATGAAACTCATTGTGCGAAGATAACAAATCTTCTAACATCAATTCTAAGGACAGAACGCAGATCTTTTGCACCGAGCTATATCCCCAGCTATCTATCTATCTATCTATCTATCTATCTATCTATCTATCTATCTATCCTATATTTTATTGATTTATATTTTAAAGAGGGACTTGATAATTCCCTAAGATGCCCAGGCTGGCCTTGAACTTGTGATCCTTCTGCATCAAGGTGTGTGGATTACAGGGATATGCCACCGTGCCCTTCTCCACATTTGTACGTTTGGAAAGCTCCACGAATGCCACCAAAATTGTTAGATTTAATAAACAATAAATATAGTAAAATCCCAGGATATAAAATTAGTATACAAAGCAGCATTTCTATCATTAAAAATGAACTAAAACAAAAAAGAAATCAAGAGAACATTCTCACGTACAGCAACTTCAAAAAATACTTAGGAATAAATTTAACCAACGAAGCAAAAAGACTCACTGTATTAGTCAGTTCTCCTTCTTCTGGACACAATATGTGACAGCCAGAATTGAAAGGGAGAGGTAGTCTGACTCATGTTTTAAGGAAGTTCAGGCCATAGTTGGCTGTCTCTGAGGTGGGGCAAACAAGCTTAGCTCCTGGTGGCCAGGAAGAAAAGTTGGGCAACAGTGTTAGAGTGGAAGGGTGAAGCCACTAGTAAAACCTCTAGAAATGATACAAGATTTCACTAAACAAAATGATAGGAATTTGGCAATGGTTGTTAGATTTCTTACTGTTGTTTTCAAATTAGTTGTTCAGATTACCAGATGTAAACAGGCAAAATTGGTCCAAAAATGTAGAAGAAGGAAAGAATTAAGGATTAATTGTTCCTTTCAATAGACCAGTAGAAATCAAAATTTTTAGTATGGCTTCAGCTTTAAAAAACTTGATTATGATATGTTTTGCTATGAATTTGAGTTTATTCTGCTTGGAATTTACTCATCTTCTTGCATATGTAGACACAAAAGAAAATTTTTGCCAAGTTTGGATCTACAGCCCTGACTTGTGTGAATACTTTTCTAGACCTGCCTTTCTCTCCTGTATTCTCTTTTTTTATTGTTTAAATTTAACAATGGTTATATTACATATTTTCATCATCAGACCAGTTTAGATTAATACATATAGGTATATAAGATTGATCAAACAATTAAACATTAACCTTTCTAAATCCACATTACTTTTTTTTCTTTTCCCCCTTCTTTTCTTTGAAAGTTGACATATTGCATATTGTCCTCACAATCATTCTACAGAGTGCAGTGTGTGGGCATGACCCACCTCCCTATTGATGTTGCTTAGGAAAAAGAAAGAAGAAAAAAAAAAAAAAGGAAAGAATACACTTCTCTTTGGACTAAGAGGAAGCAGATACATACACAGTCAAAGGTTTTGCAATTGCAGTGTGCCACCAGTGAAGCTTGTGATGTTGGAGGCTATTGAATCTAAGCCTCCTAAAGCTCATCTCACCAATCTAGCTCTGCGTTCCATGCATTGCAGTTAAGGATTTTTTTTTTTTCCTTGCTGGGTGGTCAAGGGCAAGTCGAAGCAAGACGGTATAACTAAACATTCAATTTTTTTTTTTTTTTTGTATCTTCCAGGGTCAAATCCCCTC
>PVJA010014355.1:0-47592 GCA_004027025.1 Myocastor coypus
GGGAGCTGGGATTAGGAAAGGCGGCACCTGCCCAACAATAACGGCAAGTCTACTGGGGAAATACGTTTACACCTTTTTACACCTATAACTTATGTCCTTGTTTCCAGCCTTACTCTCGACTTTACTAGTAGCTTTTCAAGCACTGCTTTTGGAATTTGGCAAGTGTCCCCCAAAGGCACATGTGTGAGGCCTGTGGCATCACTGGGAAGAAATGGACATAGAAAGCTGGGGCCTGTGAAACAGGAAAGTCATTGCAAGCTTCTCGGAGGGAGCACTGAGATCCTAGACTCTGCCTCCTCCCTTCTGTTCTACCATATGCTCCCCATCCTGATGTACTAGCTAACCATCTCCAAAAATCAGTGGGGTCACCAACCACAAACTGAATCCCCAGAAGTTGTGAGTCAAAAATCCTTCCCTCCTTTTTTTTTTTTTTTTTTTTTTTTTTTTTTTTTTTTTTTTTTGGCATTGGGATTTAAACTCACAACCTTGCACTTGCCAGGCAGAGCTAATTTCCCAGCATCCCCCTTTTTTTCTTTTAAATTATGTCTTTGGTTAAAGAATCTTCCTACACAGCTCAGACTCATAGTCCTCATAGTCATCCTCCTGTCTCAGCCTCCCCAGTGCTGGCATGACCGGCATGCACCACTATTTCTGGTTTTGGTGGCCAGGTCAGTATGCCTGATACTGAGGTGGAACTCAAGTCCTTGACATTGTCAGGCAGGTGCTTACAACTCTAAGGTATCTTGCCAGCCCCCCTCCCTCTTTGTAAATGGGTGACAATAATGGAAGCCATCTTGTCACAATAATGAAAGGATAGCATATCCCTTACGTAAAATTTTGATGATGTCAGTGTTGTGCTCATTGTAATTTTCTCTTGTTCCTAAAAGTGAGAAGGTTTACGCGACCTTATTAAGTAACTACACAATTTTGATTCAAACTCGAATGTACTCTCACTTCTCTTCTTTGCCTGTACATTTATTTTTGCTTACATAAATCAGAATGTCTTATTTCTCACACAGCTTTAAAGTCTTCCTCCCTATATATGCCTTTACCCATCATATTTGGTTAATGTGTACACAGCTACAAATTGTAAGGACAGATTTTGTCACTTGCTTGGACTGTTACGAGGAGCAAAGTGTTCCTTGTGCACACTTAGTGACATCTGTTAATTAGCTGTTTTTCACACCACAGCTGCATAATACTTGCTGAAAAATTTGTACATAAATCCCACAGACAACAGCATAGACTTCCACATGTATGACTGTGACATATGAGGGTTCATCATTTTAATAATTATATATTTATTAAATACTTATTGAACGTCTCAACTCATGTGAGCTTTACAACATTCTTAGGAAGAATACAGATTTTACTCACTTAATAAAGAAGAAAAGGAAGCATCAAATTTAGGATCTTCTTCAGCAGTCGTATTTAGAGCAAGTCTGGGAATAGAATGATAGTCTGATTTTAGAGCCTACACATTTAAATTATTTTACCATAACTCCCTTTATCTCCTTAATCAAAATAAATTTCACACTACCAAAATACAATATATCAAGAGTCAAAAAAAAAAAAACCCAAAATACAGTATATCTGTGTCACCTGCATAGAAATATAATTCTATATAAGTTGACTTCTAGTGACTGAAAATAATCTTGTTAGAAGCATTTTTAACATGAAAATTAAAATTCCATACCTGAAATAAATTTTGTCTCTTTAATTTTCTAGGTATGTTTCTTTGGGCAAATTGATTTTTCCAACATACAATTTCCCATGTGATAGATAGATAATATATCTATTCTATGCTATCATTTTTAGAACTGTATTCTTCTGCATATATACCTAAGTGTGTCTTTTTCCCTTCATAACTTCTTTGCTATTGTTTCATTTTAGATTTGGCTCTATTGGCATAGTGTATCACATTTATAGATTTGTGTATGTTGAACCATCCTTGCATCCCTGGGAAAAATCCTACCTGATCATGCTGTATACTCTTCTTGATGATTTGCTGTTTTCTATTTTCTAGGATTTTATTGAGGATTTTTGCGTCTATCTTCATGAAGGACATTGGCTTATAGTTTCTTTCTTGGTTAAATATTTCTCTGGTTTTGGTATCAGTAAAGTACTTTCCCACCAGTAAAATTTTTTCAGAACATTGCGTCCTTTTCAATTTTATTGAAGAGTTTGAGGAGTATTAGGATTATATCCTCTGTACATCTCTTGTAAAATTCATGATAAGGCTGGCCTGATAGCTCAGTAATCTAAAGCAGCTGCTTAGGCAGAGCTCATTGACTAGGATTTGATCCCTGGCATGCCAACCCCAGTATGCCATGCTGGCCCTGCCCTCGGGTGCTCTGAGACAGCAATTGAGACTGGGCATGGTAGTGCACTCCAGAACATGGGAGGCTATAAACAGGAGAATCGCTACAAATCCGATCTACATAGTGAGGCTCTGTAGATGCTGTAGAATCTGTCCAACCTGTGAATTTCTCTATGAGGTAAATGTATTTCTTGTGTACAGCATATTGTTGGATTTTATTTCTTAATTCACTCTGCCAGTTCTATTTCTTCTAATTGGTGAATTGAGTCCATTTACACTGATGGTTATAATTGATATGTATTGACTTTTGTTTGACATGCTATTTTCCTGATGGTGATTACCTACTTTTCTTGGTTGTTTGTTTGTCCTAATTGGTGAGTTCTTTCTGTTCTCATTCTTAGATCTGTGGCCACTTGGATCCCTTTCTAGAATATCTTCTGGTACTCTGTGTAGGGTTGCCTTAATCATCCTGAATTTCTTTAATTGTTCTTTGTCACAGAAGTATTTCACTTCACCATTAAACTTGAAAGAGAATTTTTCAGGGTATATCAGTCTGGGCTGGAATTTGTTTTCCTGAAAGACTTGTAGTACTTCCTGCTATGCTCTTCTTGAGTCAATGGTTTGTAAGGAGAAATCTGCCATGAGTTTTCCTTTAAATGTGATCTGTTCTTTTGCTCTAGTAGCACTTATTTATTTATTTATTTATTTATCTATCTATCTATCTATTTTCTTTTTGAGACAGGGTCTCACTCTACAGTTCAGGCTGGCTTTTCAATTTTGTGGCCCAGGCTGCTCTTGAACTCGCATTGATCCTCCTGCCTCAACCTCCCAGTTGCTGAGATTATAGTCAGCTATCACCACAGCCGGTTCTAGAAGCTTTTAGTACGTTGTTCTTGTGCTGAATTTATGAGATCTTTGCTACTATATGTCTGGGTGTGGTTTTAATTGGGTTGATGTTATTTGGAGTTTTAAATGCCTTGTTAGTCTGACTGTGAGATTGCTTCCCCATATTTGGGGAGCTTTCTGCTATTACTTCTGTCCATATTCTTTTTATATCATTTGTGCTGACTCCTGCTTTCTCACTGGTGCCTATTATGTGGTTCATCTTTGCATCACATTGCAGGTGTTGAATTAATAATCCTTGGTCTTAGTTTTTTTTAGATATTTTTCATTACCTTTCATTAGCTGCATCTGTGTCTTAAAGATCTGAAAGTCTATTTTCATTTTTGTTTAGACCGTTTTATCAACTTTTATTTATTTATTTATTTATTTATTTTGCAGGACTGGGGTTCAAACTCACGACCTTGCACTTGCCAGGCAAACACTAGTACTTTGGAGCTATCCCCTCGCCCCTTGCAAGCTTTTAATTGAGTTATTAATCTCATGAATATCTCCTTGCATCCACTTCATGCATTCTATTTCTTTCCTATATTGCTCATTCAAGGATTCTGTCATTTTTGCCTTCTCTATTTATTTGTATCTTTTTTAGAAACACTTAGTAATTCTTTCATTATAGTTATTGTTTCCTTTTTTACTTGGTAGATGATTTCTTATCTGATTTCCTCTATACCCTTCTGCAGTTGTTTCTGTACTCCTGATGCTATTATTTCAGATTTCAGGTGTGTGACTTCTTGTTTGTTCTATGCTAATGTCTCCTACATTTGTTCTGCATGGTCTGTGGACCTGAGAATGCATTTTGCTCCTTCTCTTTATCATTTTATGTTTCAGAGAGAACTCTTTTTTATTGTGATACATTTTGTGAGAGTTTGGTATTAGTTAACTATAGCACTATCTATGATCAGAGCCACTCTTTAGAGAGTCTATTCTTCAGGTATCTCTTTTGTGTTAGGGATTCTTGTTTTGCGTATGTCTCAAGGTTTTGCTCTCCCTAGTGAGTAAGAGTGAGATATTGGTTTCTGTTTTACACTGTACTCTGTCTTTCACTGTAGGGCTTTGGTGGAGTTATTACCCAAGCACCTTCTGATATTATTATCCAAGAGAGATCATGTGGTTAAGGCAAATATACTTTTCTATTTTCAGTCCTACAATTAACAACACTAATATTAGGTAGTAAGATTTAGCAATTGACATACTCTTGTAACTAAGGGGCTTGTTTTAGACCAAAAGAGTAAACATTATGACTATATAGCTTTTCAGATATTAAATTGGGAATTTTTATTTAAATTAGTTCCCCTGCACTCTGTCTGGTCCCCTCAACTTGATGTACCTAGAGTCTTCCAGCAGACTAGTTCACTCAAGTTACCCATTTTCACCACTGTCTCCAGAAAGTGCCCCCATATATCTTGGTTTAGGTCTGGGCCCCACTGGGTGAAGCAGTATCTGGGCCTGGCTTAGGTCTTGCTGCTGTGTTTGGCTTCTCCCTGATGCAGCCTGTGCAAGCGAAACCCCTGTGTCCAAATATCTAGATGTTCTGTTCTTGGTTTAGCATACTAGGTCTCACTTTTAGCCTCTGTACAGGGACTTCCACTACTAAGTCCCAAATCTGGCTACTATGTTCAAGGTTCTGGCAGCTGGT
The DNA here is from genome assembly GCA_004027025.1 of Myocastor coypus. NCBI lineage: Eukaryota > Metazoa > Chordata > Mammalia > Rodentia > Myocastoridae > Myocastor > Myocastor coypus. Next base: position 4,857 of record PVJA010014355.1, read on the forward strand.
CCCAAACCAACTGGATCTGTCTGCTGGTCTGCTGCCACAGAGTCCACTTGGTCTCAAACCACGTAACAATAATACTGAGTATAAAATTTACTTCAAAATTCAGCAGGTTGAAATAAAAAGTCTTTTTAAATCTTTCTGTAAGTCCTTTAGGGCCAACTGTTCTGTAATGAGCATATTTAGGATTCACTCTAAATTATAAATTGGGTCCAACTCCACCTTTGCCTCACTCATCCTCCTTCTACCAGTTGCCTAGTTATCTAACTCATTAGTGCATCTAAAACTTTGCTTACATTCTATTTCCTGAGATACCACTGAGTGAAGTAAATCAATATGGCTAACATAGGTGGTCAGGAAAGAAACTACTCTGCAAGTTCACAAGGCAAAGGATAAGGACACGGGGAGAGGTAAAATTAGAGTCAAATTCAACCTCTAAATATAGTTCTTGATAGATTTAGGGATATACTTGTCATAACCTGAACCTAATTAAATATCTTAATCAAAAATGAATTTCAAGAATGAGAAAACTATATTTGAAGAAGTGCACTGCAAATTATACAGCAGTGTAAATTTATTACTGTATCAGAATGTTTATACAATTTATAAAGCAAAGAGAAATCTCAGAAAAGAAATTTCATATGACATACATGCCTTTGATAGGAAATATTTCTTTAAAACTTAGAGAAAAAAGTTAAAGTACCTGTACCAATTCCTCACAATAAATGTAATAATTGTATACTACAAACATGCAGCAAGGAGAAAAAAAAAAGCCCTAATTAATAACTTTTTATATGTCAAGCAAGTTATCATAATAGACTCTAAAATTATAGAGATGTTTGTATCCATTTGCCTAGTTTTGCTGAAGTGTAATTGATATTTAAAATTATGCAGTTGAAGGTGTGCAGCATTGTTATGGTTTGTATCTAGTTGTCCCCCTAAAGCCTCATGCAAACATGAGGCAGACTTCTAAAGTTTGTGAGTAACTCATGAGCCACTGGTATTACGGGTGTGAGTGCTTCTGGGATTATGGGTGTGATTACTACACTCTGACTGGGGCATGTAGCCTGAATGAAGTATAAGGGAGACAAATTTGTTCTCTGTAGCCATTATTGCTGCTATTCCTCCCTTGTTCCTTTGCTTTTCGCCACCACCATGAATGGCTGCCCTCTGTCATATGCTGCTCTTCTTTGGAGCCAGTCGAGTATGGACAGAAACCTCCAGTAACTGTGAGGTAAATAAACCTTTTATTCTTTCATTTTCAATGTTGGGTATTTGTCCCAGCAATGCAAGAAAAGTCACTGAGACAAGCATGATGTTTTGATGTATGTATATGTTATTAATTACTATAGTCAAGATGATTAATGTATCTATCACTTCACATGATTTCCTCTTGTGTTTATGTTACAAACTTTAATATCTACTCTCTTAACAAGTTTCAAGTATCATCTCACTGGAAAAACAGTCACTGTACATCTTTAGAAACTATCTTATAATTGAAAGCATAAGCCCTTTGGACACCGTAATTTCCTTTTCCCATCACCTTCAGCCTCTGAAAATTGTCCTCCTCCTCTCTCCTTCTATGGGTGCAAGTTTCTTTTAGAGTCCACAGATGACATATAATGTGATGCTTTTCTCTCTGACCTTATCTGATTTCATGTTGTGTAGCATCCTCCACATTCATTCATCTTGCTGCAAGGAACAGGATTGTAGTAATTTTGTAGAATACTGTTGCTTATCCACTTGAAAAGATATTGATTCTATATCTTGGCAATTTTAATAATGCTGCTAAGAAAATAGAAATGAATACAGACTGTTGAGACAAGGATTTTACTTCCTTGGATATACACTAGATCATATGATGGTGTTGCTTTAATTTTTTTGAAGAACGTGTACATTGTTTTTAGCAATGGCTATTCCAATTTATATTTGCATGTAATTCTAATTTATTCATATAATTAGAAAAATTTCATAGTTTGACTTGCAGTATACCTTCTATCACATGTGGGTAGTCACTCTGAATTTCTTCAGCAATTAGCGATAGCATTTTCTTCTGCACATGGTGGCCTTTACAATGTCTTTGGGGAAGACATTGATTCAAACTATTAGAATATTTTGCTTAATTTCTTAATAAAATATTTTGTGCTTGTTTCATTGCTATGGAATCACATGAGGTTTTTACACTATTTTCGATATTAATATCTTGCTGCAGTTAAATGACTTGCTGATAATTTTCCATGTCTTCTTTTTCCGTTGACTGATTGCATGATGGTGAGGAAACCATTGTATTTATTTAAGTGTAGAGTATTTCCTTCTGAGGCTTAGTTAATTTTTAATAATGTATAAATTATGGGGCTGGGGAGATAGCTCCCAGGCACAAGTGCCTGCCTGGCAAGTGCAAGGTCGTGAGTTTGAACCCTGGTCCCGCAAAAATAAATAAATAAATAAATAATAATAATAATAATAATAATGTATAAATTATAACACCAAACTATAATAAACTTTAGCATAATTTTTCCATGACTTACATATTTATTTCTTTAATTAAGATAACAAAAGATAAAGCCAATAATATTCTTTAATGAATTTTAAATATCGTTTTTTATTTTACAATGCATATTTCAGACAATAGTCTAGGTTGGGAATATAATGATCATACTAACAATCATCAATGTCAGCATAATGAGAATAAAAGATATTAAACTAATGATTACAATGTAACTGTCTTCATCAATTTCAACTGCTTTTACATTGTTTTGTAAGTCAAGTGGCTTATGAACAACTGATGAGAATGCGAATTCCCTGACTATGATGCCAACAGACTCAGAGTTTTGTGAAATTTGATTTTGGATTCATAGATAATATCCCCCCACAAAGTGAAGACACACACTTTGTCTTCATATGCTGGAAGAAGTTAACCAGTTCTCTAATGTCTTTATTTTTTTTTATTTTTTTTATTTTTTTGTCTTTTTGAGACAGGGTCTCGCTATGCAGCTCAGGCTGGCCTTAAGCTCACTTTTGCAGCCCAGGCTGGTGTCGAACTCGCACCGATCCTCCTGCCTCAGCCTCCCAAGTGCTGGGATTACAGGCGTGCACCACCACGCCCAGCTTTCTCTAATGTCTTTATATGAAAACCAGTCCTGATCATAAGAGCTTAGTTGTCATCACCGAATCATGGCCAAATGAAGTAGGAATTTCAATATATGGTTTGATGTGCGAGCACTGACATTTAGACCTTAGCAGTGGCTGAAGTTCAAACAGCAATGGTAGAAATGGTGCTGTAAGAAAGTACAATAGGAGATGCATTGTTAATTTGGTGAGGAGACTCCCTATGCATGTAAACAATGTGGGAAAGCATTTACTACATAGAGCTATTGTAAAACACATGAAAAGACTCCTACTGAGGAGATATCGTTTATACATGGAAAACGTGGAAAACAATTTGCTGATAAGTTGTGTTTCATGGACATAAACAAATCTATACAGATGAGAAATACTATATATGTAAGCAATGTGGGAAGACGTTTCCTATTCTGAGTAATTATAAAACACATGAAAGAGGTCATACTGTGGAGAAACCTTGCTCATGTAGTAAGTGTAGAAAAACATTTACTATACTCGGTTATTATAAAGTACATGAAAATAATCATGCTAGCAACAAATCATATATGTGAGAAAAGTGGACAAGCACTGAGTACACTGAGTTTTTGTAAAAGACCTGAGAGATTTCACGCTAGTAAGAAAACTTATGCATATAAAGACTGTGGCAAAGGATTTTCTGATATTTCTGTATTTAATAGACATAAAAGAATCTACACAGCTGAGAAAGACAATGTATGTGAAAAGTATGGAAAAGCACTCACTTCTCTGAGTTACTTTAAAATGTATGTAAGAATTCACAGTGTAAAAAAAAAAATCTCACCGGGAAAGAACCATATGTATATAAGCATTGTGGAGCAGGATTTGCTGAAAGTCTACCTTTAATAGACATAAACCCACTCACACAAGTGAGAAAGCTTATTAGTTTAAACAATGTAGAAAAGCATTCACTGCACTGAATTGTAAAATACATGAAAGAAATCACACCAGGAAGAAATTGTGTGTGAGAAAAGTTGAAAAGCTTTTACTAAATGGATTTATTATAAAATACATGATTTATTATAAAATACACTTAGGAGTAACACTGTTTAAGTAATGTGGAAAAGGATTTACTGTAAACTATATTTAACAGACATAACCAAAATCACACAGTGAGAAAGCCTATATATGAAAGCAGAGTGGGAAAGTATATAGCTATACTAAATTATTGTAAAATATATGAATGGAATCACGCTTTGCAGAAACTGTATATATGTGAAAAATATGCAAAAACCTTAACTAGACAGATGTCTCATAAAATTCATGAGTTCACACTAAGGAGAAACTATTCATGCCATCAAGGTGGGAAAACCTTCAGTGTACAGCATTATTGTCAAATTCATGAAAGAGTTCATTCCGAAGAGAAATCTTGTATGTTCAGGCAGGGTGGAAAGGGATTCAAAACACAGAGATGTTATCAAAGACCTGAAGGAACTGCTACTAAGGAGGAACTTTTTGTGTACAGTGCGGGAAGGACTGCTCTGCACAAGAAATGTTGTCAAAGACAAGAACTCACACAGGTGAGCTAGCTTATGCAAGTAAACTATATGGAAAAGATTTTATAGTCTTCATATGCATAGATCTCATTGATTTGGAGCTCTGTGTATAAATAATTTGGGGAGAACATTTATTTATTTATTTGTTTGTTTGTTTGTTTGTTTGTTTATTTATTTTGTCTTTTCGAGTCAGGGTCTCACTACGCAGTTCAGGCTGCCCTTGAGCTCACTTTTGTAGCCCAGGCTGGTCTCGAACTTGCACCGATCCTCCTGCCTCAGCCTCCCAAGTGCTACGATTACAGGCATGTGCCACCATGCCCAGCTGGGGAGAACATTTAATAATCAGGCTTTATCAACTGCATGAGAGACATCACACTAGGGAGAAGTCTTTAAACCTATTTTGAAAACTCTGTGAAAATTGCTAATGTTGTAGAAGCAAGTACAACTTTAGTGAAAAATTAAATAACAACATTCCCTCATAAATGTTCCAGAAAATACAGTCCCAGATGGAGATATACAGAATATATTCCTTCTAGAATTTTTTGTAACTTGCTTGTAAATATCTGTTATGTACCTGTAGTCTTTACTATAAAATCATCAATGTAGTATTTTTGTGAAAGCCATTGTCTTTAAATTCAATATATACTACCTTCTAATTAAACAAGTCGAATTGAGAAGTATTTCTTAATTCCATGTAGAGTTACTATCCATGTAGCTTAATTTTGTTTTTACTATCGGATGGTGGAAGTTGCTAAAAGTAACTTATTCATTGTTAATTTTATGGGATTTCCCACTAATATTGATTTTAATTTTTCTCATGCACATATTTCTTATTCTATGTAAAAAAGATGTTTTTAAATTTTATGTTAGATATGTGTGAGCTCAGAAACATATGAATAAATATTTTTGAAAAGTTCATTTGTTTTCTGAACTTGTAGATTACCAACTATTTCATTTTTTGTATCCTAACACAGATACCTACATATATCAAAGCTATTATAACAAGCATATAAATTTACCCATTTTGTTTTATGTTAAGGTAAATACCATGATTTACAGAAACTTTATTACCATAAATATAACTTTTCATGCTTATACTGACATAATTTTGCACTAATTGTACTACCACTTGTACCCAAAAATAAACCATGCTTCTCTGAGTATCTGATTGTGACAAAAACTCCCTTCAATTTTAATTTAACTCTGTCCCCACTTGGAATAGCAACTTGGGACAAAGCATCCAGTTTTATTTTATTTTATTTTGTTTTATTTTATTTTATTTTATTTTTTAATGTATTTGATACAGGGTCTACAGTGTTAACAGGGTCTCACTACATAGATCAGACTTGTGATTCCTCTATGTTCAGCCTGCCAAGGGCTAAGATTACAGGCCTGTGTCAGCTATGCCCAGTCTCAATCACTGTTTCAGTGCACATGCGGGGTCTGCCTAGCATAGCACAGCACACCAGGGATCAAACTCCAGCCACTGAGCTCTGTCAAACCAGGTGCTTTAGTCTGCTGAGCTATCTCACCAGCCCAAAGTATCTAGTTTTCAAGATATTACATTTATCTTTTTTAAAATGTTATGCTATACAAATCTTCTAGATGCAATTTTAAAATTTATTTAAAAAATAGCTTTAGAAAGATAAAAGGCTACATGACAATTTAAAAGTACATCTGCCCATTCTAGCCAGGTGAAGTCTTGTTTATCTTTTATATCATTAGATTGTCTCAACTGGGCCTGTTCTGTCAAGACACCTTCTCACAGAGACCTCTATTCATTTTCTGTATTAAGGTGCACAACCACTCTCGAGCCTGCCTGTTTTGCTGTTTATTCTTTCCATTGCGCTCTCTCTCTCTTCTCTCTCTCTCTCTCTCTCTCTCTCTCTCTCTCTCTCTCTCTGTCTCTCTCTCCAGAACTGGGGATTGAACTCAGGCCCTTGCTCTTGCAGGGCAAGTGCTTATTCTACTAAATATCTCCCCAGCCCTGCTCTCATGTTTTTAGTGAGTATATTGATTTGAAAATATAGCTGCAAAGATTAATAGAAATATATCAACTGAACCCTGAATATTTAACAGGATGGCTTCATTCTACCCTCAGAGGACATTAGTATTTTTTCCTAGTATAGAATCAAACTACACAGCAATTTCTCACGGAATTTCAAACACAAATTTCGTTATATTCTAGTATATAATTTGTTAAGACAAATATGCAGCTGATCTTACGTGCATGTCTTTTTGGTGAACTATTTTATGGGTTTCTATTTGGTTTGGTGCCTCTCTGGAAACTTTTCAATTATTTTCCCCAAAAGTAAGTCTTACATCACATAATGTATCTACGAGTGTGTGTCAGATCATCAAACATTTCCAACTCTTTATTCTGGACCTTTAAATAAATTTCGCCAGCTGACCATTTTGGACCATAAAGTTAAATTAAAGTGTCATGTGCTACTTTGGGACTCAGCATTGAATTGCTTATGAAATACTCTCAAGAGTACTTCATTCCTACATCATAATGAGCAGCGATTTTATACATTTATCTACTGTTAGGCTAAGCTGGATGTAAAACAGAGAATTTTGTAGCAATCAGTCATAGACATACATCATTTATTGTCTACTTATATTATCTAGCCTTATGGCACAACCTGAAGATTCAAGAATCTTTCCTCAAGTACAGATAGAGGTAGAGATATAAATAGTCTCCACTTTGCCTGTACCTGACCCTATTTCCATTTATCTATACAAAGAGAGCCAGCTAGGATTTCTCCTTATCCTTTTAATTGTCTATGAGCATTGAATAATGGTTTAGCTGAAGTGCTGGTCGTAGTCATGAAGACAGCAGATACGTGTGTCCAGAAACCTCCACGTGCTGCTCCGTTGTGTGAGCCAGGTCAGTACAGGAGGAAGAGCCAGTGCTCTACACTGTAGGCTGGGATTGAACTTTAAGATATAGGCAATGGCTTTCTAGAGCTTGAAAGACTGTATTTCAGAGCTGAAGCACTGACACTAAAACATGAAATGCTATCAATCAAATATGCAGAGTGCTCTCTGCATATCCTTCTTTCTGTATATTGCAGAGATAAATGCAGATCTACCTAGCACAGCTCACTGTATTCAATTACTTTCTGCCATTTTCAGTCACTCCTCCTCAAACCACGCCTCCTTCATGAAAGAACAAAACTCAAATTAGGCCTTGCGGTGAGGCTTTTGTTCCAGTTAGCCATCGCCATGGCCAGACTTAGGATCCTTGGCTCCCCATAACTATAAATATGCTTTAGTGTCTTTATTCTCACCCTAGGTTGCGCTGAAAGTGGAAAATTGGAGTTATCTTTACAGGATTCCAATAACTTGTCCATGGAATTACAAATGCAAACTTCCTAAACTAAGTAAAGTACAAGAAAAGGCTCTCTATATCATATTAAATCTCAGATATATTGTTTTTGTCTTTTTGAGACAGGGTCTCACTGTGCAGTTCAGGCTGGCCTTGAGCTCACTTTTGTAGCCCAGGCTGGTCTCAAACTCGCACCGATCCTCCTGCCTCTGACTCCCGAGTGCTGGGATTGTAGGTGTGCGCCACCACGCCCGGCACTCAGATATTTTAGAAGTAACTCTATTTAAATTTCTGATATGAAAGCTATGATTAATACCAAATGTCAAGAGTACTTTCATATTACCTTATTTGTGGCAAGTAGTTATTTCCATTGTGAAAAATTCACCCCTTTGGCATATGGGTGTATTCTTCTACATTTTACAAACTACACAATGTTTTTCTGTTTCTCTGAGGGATATAAACTGCACTGTGCACTAATCATGTATATGGATAGAAAACTCTTTGATTTTCAGTAAAGAAGATTTAATGAACTTCTAAATTAGTTTCACCTTTATATCATTTGCCATGTAATGTATTTTATAATACATCTTCCTGGAGTGGTAGATTTGTACTTGATTTATTTATTGGTTCATTGTGTTGATTATTTTCTTGTGGATGATGAAATGTGCAGTTTCCTTATTTTGTCAGTCATCTTGGTTGCGGCAAACAGTCATTCAAAGTTTTACCTGGCATCTTAAATTTAATCTGATAGTTTTTAACAATATGTAAAAATAATTTCACAGTATGTAGCTTATATTTATACCGATTTTGAAGTGTTTATTTTCTTTATTTTACTTTTTATAATAATTAATACACTGCATATTGTTGTCTTACTCATAGTTGTTCAGAGTACAATGTGCAGACATGAGGGGCTGGGGAGATAGCTCCGAGGCACAAGTGCCTGCTGGGCAAGTGCAAGGTCGTGAGTTCGAACCCTGGTCCCACAAAAAAACCAAAAAAACAACAACAACAAAAAACTTAACAGTAGCCGGGCGTGGTGGCTCACGCCTGTAATCCCAGTACTCAGGAGGCTGAGGCAGGAGGATCCGTGCGAGTTTGAGACCAGCCTGGGCTACAAAAGTGAGCTCAAGGCCAGCCTCAACTGCATAGTGAGACCCTGTCTCAAAAAGACAAAAAAAAAAAAAAAAAAAAAAAAAAAAAAAAAAAAAAAACAATGTGCAGACATGACTTCTTGTGTAAACATCATTAGTACAGATCTTCCTTTTCATTGCACGAAAATTAGCTGTATATATGGTCCAGCAGTCCATACCAGTAGTGGATTAGCAGCTAATCGGGCTTTTTCAGAAGCTGTTGACTTGAGCCTTTTACAACTTAGCATATTAATATTGCTTTCCTTTTTAAACCTCATGATTAGACTTCTTGCTTACAGTTATTGATTTATTGTAAGGTTGTGGATTACTGTTCTCCTCCTTATATATCACTGTTCTTTCACCTCACTGATCTTTGCACGCAAAAAAAAAAATCATACAAAGTGAGAGAGTAAAGAACTATAGGGCATAAGTGTGTAAATTATAATAATTCTTTAACACCTAATTGGTAAGCTTTATTAAACTACTATGTTTTATAAATTAATTAACAATTATCAAGCTGAAATCATATGTAAAAAGAAAATATATTTGATATTTCTGCTTCATAAATACCTTCATGCATGTCATCTATGTACTTCAGAGTTCAGTTAAAACTTATATCAAAATTATGCACACAATCATCAGAATGAATTTACTCAAATATATATCTAGTACCATTAAAGTTGAGACATTGAGAAGACATAATAAAAGGTCAGAACAGGAACAGGATGGCTGAGACACTGAGTTTAATTGCTGGTACTGAGGAAATCAGGCTTGGTCAAAATCAGAAAAATAGAAAATTATTTTCTAGAGCCTAAAATGAAACTATTACATTATAGTTTTTTAATGTATTTAGTACAGGGTCTACAGGGTATCACTACACAGATCGGACTTGTAGCAATCCATCTGGACATTTTTTGGGTGGGCTGGAAGTGCAAGTTTGCCTTTGTTTCTTCCTTTTGTCATTTTTGAAGCTCTCAAAGTTCACCCTGACTCTGCAGGAATGGTAAGGTTTCAGGGTGTGGTGAGAAATGCTCCCAGGAGAGTAGAAAGACAGTGTAGGGTCACAAAAGCTCCTGCTGCCAGGAGATAGCTCAGCAGCATAAATGCCTGCCTGCCAAGCAAAGTCCTGAGTTTGATGCCTGGTAGCCCCCACAAAGTTCCCATTGTGTGGGGCTCTGTGTGGCTTCCACCCTGGTGGGGGTGGGGTGGACAAGATGCAGCTCAAGAAGAACCTGGTAATGCTGACTGCAGGCTGAAGTTCTGCAAGGCTCTCTCCATGGTGGGTGGGTGCAAGTTAGGGCTCATCAAGGATTCCACTATAGGTCCCCACCAATGTACTCTGCACATTTTGTTTCCATAACCAGTGGCCACAGCTCAGCCAAGCTCCAGGGAGGGTAAATTGGGCAGGGCAGGGCTCTGATAGCTTTAATCAATAACTAGCAAAATGTCCTGTATCGGTGTCAAGATTATCATGTGGTGTACTCTCATTTATAATAGACTTATTAATGGTCATACAAACGGCTTTAGTACTCTAATATAAAAAGATGTGTTTTACAATAGTTCTTAGATATTCTGTATCAAATTTTTGTGGTTTCAGAGAAATCATTTCTTGAACAATATGATAGCTTTAAGGTTTAAATAAAAAAATGTCTACTGAAAGCCTCACGTGTTTGCAAAGTGACTGGAACACGGAGGATAGAGAGGTGTGCTCACCAGCAGCTTCATTCATTGATGTGCTCAGTACCTAAATGTGCTACTAGGAAATGGGGCCTTGATGGAGGTAGGTCCCTGGGCGTGAGGTGACTAGAAAGCTATGTGACCTCAAGGCTATGTTCTTCTCCCTAGCTCCTCCTTTCTTTCTCTGCTTCCCAGCCACCATGATGTGAGCAGCCTTCACCCACCAGAGCTTTACTGCTGCTTCTGCATCAGGCCAGCCAAGCATGATGTGAATCCACTGAATGTTTGAGCCTAAATAAATTCGTCCTGATTTAAATTGTGGTTGATGTTATTTTATCCTAGTGATAAGAGTGTGATGAATGTAGATTTTGGTACCAGAGACGTAGGGTCATTTTTGACCCACTTGACATGTTCTTTAGAAATCCTTGGAAATGATTCACAGGAAAAAATTTGCAAAACTTTAAAGATGCTGGCTATAGAAGGCCTAGAACATTGTAAGCAGAGCTTGATGGGGGCACTGGTCAGGTGCAGGAGACCAATGATAAAAAGATGACTAGGACAGCTTGTGAGCAAGGGGTGACAGTAGCCCAGAAAAAGTAACTGGGGTTCTTTGAGAGCATTAAGGCACTAAGCGCATGAGAGAAATAGTGTCATCATAAGAACATCTGGGAAAGCTCTCAGGTGGCTGTGCTTATAGAAATTAGCACATAACAAAACCAGAAAAATAAGAGACAATACAATCATAAAATGAGAGCAAATGATAAGCAAAACAACAAAGAAAACCTATGTCCACTTCAGGCTATGTCTCTGCTGTTTCTGGAAGATAAAGAGGGTAAGCGGAGCCAAGATTTATGTTGGCTGACTCTAGTAAGCCAGAAATAGAATTACAGTGGGATGGTGAATGATCTTAGCAAGGCTGCACTCTCAGTTCCACTGAAGGTCAGGCTGATCCTGGCTTCTGGCTGTGTGGCTAGGACCCAGGTCGTTCAGCCCACAGTACTCACCATGACACTGGGAGCCCTAAAGTGGTGCCAACTCACTGGTGTTATGAATCCCAGGTTAAGCTAGCCATTTTCCAAAATTGTGACCAGCAATTCACCCTCTCCAGAAGTCATTTCAATTGGACTCATTCACAAGCCACTGTGGGCAGAAGCAACCACAACTCCACTCCTCTTGTGTTTTTCTCCATAGATGCCTGGGCAGCCACCCCAGTCCCTGGGCCTCTGTGGTTCAAGCTGCCATTCTCATGCTATGAGCTGGGGGTCATGGAGGATGTGCCGTGTGCCACCACTCTTCTGAACTGAGGTCTCTGTTGTCTCTTTCTAGTGATCATGTCTTTCATCTTATAGAAGTTCACTGAGTCAGGAAAGTGATGGCATCAGTCCCAATGCATTATAACAGTGAGTTCTTCTTGAGAGAGAAACAGAAGCATCTTGGAGAGGTAAAGGATGGTATTATCTCAGTGCAAAAAGCCTCTAACAGTTACAGGAGCAGCTTCCTGCTGTGGAAGCCATGGCTACCAATGGGCTGTTGGAACACTTAGTGGCAAATCTGAACAGATCTTCTGTAGAACGGATCCTAGGGAACGTACTACTCCCTGCCATGTGGCTGGTACTGACACACATTATTTTTGTTCCTAGCCAACAGTAGAAGTTGCAGAAATGCTGCCCTGATCACCCATCCTTTCTGCACAATTTCTCTCTACCATTTTTCTCCATTGTGTTGCTGCATTTTTAATGAGATTTTTCTGTATTTTCAATCTTTCTCTAGACATAAAAAGATAAGTACAGAAAGCACTGGGAAAATCTTGAGGAAATAAGTCTGTGGTTCCATGGTGTAATGCATCATATATTTAGGATAAGAATTCAGAGAATTCAACTGAAAATACAGACAATTATCATATCATTCAACAGGTTTTTCACAATGCATGAAACAAGCTGGTATGTAAAGATGTCATGGAGATAAAGTGGGTTGCTTTTTATTATTCTACTATGTATTTTGTCATGAGAATAGACATGTCTTTCTTAACAGTCTAATAGAGGTTAGTAGTGACAATAACGTCAGAAATTATTCAATGGTTTTCTTTAAATAAAAGTTCAATTTATGGGGCTGGAGAGATAGCTCCGTGCGACAAGCACCTGCCCGGCAAGTGCAAACTCATGAGTTAAAACCCCATCCCCCCAACTCCAAAAAACAGAAAAAAGTTCAATTTATGTGAAATTCTGCTAACATCTGATTAATATCAATGGTTGTATTTTATTTTAGATTTGTGTATGTGTTTTGAGGATCTTTGGAATCAAAATTCCACAAAGCATCTTAAACAATAAAATATACTCATTTAGAAGACAGAGCTATCTTAATAATTTAAAATTCTCAATGAAATTTCCACCCAGAATATAAATTATAAATATAATTTCTATGCATGTTTATAATACCTTTAATACTGCTCTTTATCTTCTTTATTCTAATAATATAATTATATTTCAGAAACTATTACAAGCAATTATTTAATACTAGGTTAGGCAGGAACATTTGAGAATCCACTCTTCCAGAAAAGAGTATATCTTACTACGAAGTCTAGTTCAAGAGTTAGGAAAGGTAACCATAAAGGGAGAAAACGATGGTAGAGAATGAGGCAGAAAGAGAGATAGAAAGAGACACAGACAGACAGACAGACAAACAGACAGACAGACTGACAGACATAGAGAAAGAAAAACAGAGGGAGACAGAGAAGCAGAGACAATGGGAGAGAGAAAGAGAGAAACAGAGAGAGAGAGAGAGGAGAATAGGAAGAGGATTGGGGAGAACAAGAGGACAAGAAAGAAGGATGAAAGGTAAGGAATGAAATTCAAGTGACAACTCATAGATTGTTAATGAAGCCTTCCCCTCCCCCACCACACCACATTATGAACTGGAACTGTCAAAAGTAGACTGAGTTTGTGTTATGCTTAGCTAAATATTTGAGAGCATTACTAGAAGTTTTTTCCCCTTCAAGATCTCTGCTTGTGTTGCAAGGAAAGAGATGCAACTGCCTCTTCTTGTGTGGTCACCTTACCATGTCAAATCTATAATCTTTTGCTAGTTAAATTAGAAACACTGTAGTCTCAAAGTATATATGTGTCCTTGTACATGAGAGGAGGGTTTTCTACAAATATATAACCTATCTAAAACGTTTAACTTATAATTCAATTCATTGTTAGATTCATTATTTCAGTGACAGGCTAAATGAAAAAATATTTCTTTGTTTTTATGACTTTGTCCTCCATCCCTTACCTCCTGATGGAAATGATGAGTATTTTATAAAATTTGGAATTGTTTCTCTACAAGCAAAATGAGAAAAACATCAATGCATAAAAGTCGCATAATGGAGACCGGGAGGGTAGACCGGGCCAGTGGTATAGCTCAGCAGACTAAGCAATTGCTTAGGTAAGCACAGGGGCCAGGGTTCGATCCCTAGTACCACATGCTGCATCAGCCACGGTCCTGGGTGCGCTAAGCTGGGAATGGAGTACAGGCATGGTGGCTAATACCAGCACTAGGGAGGCAAAAATGAAGAGGATTACTACAAGTCTGAGCTGTGTAGTAAGATCCTGCACATACACACACCAAAAAAAAAAAAAAAAAAAAAAAAAAAAAAAAAAGTCAAAACAAAAGTCACATATAAAAATTTTCCTATGTTATTTTGAAATGTTTTCACCACTTCATTTTTAGGTATTTTATTTGTTGTTCTACAAAGATATTTGCTTTCATTTTAATAATTACTCATGAAAATGCTTTCTAATTATAGATGCTTCACGTATTTCATTTTGTAAGTTTGCACTATGTATAAATACTGAAGCATATATAAATGTTACAGAAGGCTATGAAATTTTTCTGATTTGAGAGATGCTAACTGATATATTTTTATTAAACTATGTAAAACGAAAACAGAGAAAAAATAAATCAGTCTAGACAAGATAAGGATCAATGAGGTCTCTGCTATACATTTGGACAAAGTATTTTATTGGGCTCTGCTCTAACTGCTAACTCTTTTACAGTATATTTGTCTATCCATTATTCAGTCTTTCTGTATACCTTAGAGTCTACCAACGGTACCGTTAATAAAAATCATGAAAATTTTAATTACTATGCATCTTTGTGTGTTCTCTCTGCAATCAAATAGCTTGTCATCAAGCAGAGTTCCAATTAACTCTAAAGGAAAAATTGAGAATTCAGGGGCAAAGCGAGAACCTGATCTGAATTTTCTCTACCAGGAGAGGACAGAGGAGTTTGATCCAGATACTCATGTTGTCAGGAAAGGAATCTGTGTTTGTAAATCAAAATGAAAGCTTGAAAAAAGTAAGTGCTGTACCTTAGAGGTCTGCTATCTTTGATCTAAATCTCAGGCGTGCTTCTTTCATCATATAAAGTTTCAACCAAAAAGTAATTCTGAAATACTTCATTGTACTTTCAGGCTTTTGCTCAATTTCTGAGGTGCTGATGCCAAGTAACATTAGAAGATCTGTGTGTATTTTGTTAGCTTAGTTTTCTTTCTCATAATTTTTACTTTTAAAAGAGATTACAAAGTGATATTCAAACAGAAAAATTGAAAACGATACAGAATCTAAAGAAAATGATATGAATTTCACAGTATTTGTTATACTGTTTAGTGTTGTCTTTCAATTACTTGTTCACATTATGACATATTTCTATGAAAAATTAGAAGAAAAAATGTATAAAAGAATAAGAACAGAGGAAATGGAAAAATAATTGAAAAAATTAGACAAAGCAAACTAAGGATTAATTGCTCTTTTCCATAGGCCAGGAGAAATGGACAGTACAGTTGTCCGAACCCTCCCGCTTACATATGTAGGTAAATCTCTTTCTCCCACTCCTCCTGTCCTTATTTCTTCCTCTTGAACAGATTCATTTCCTTTTCCAAATATCTACTATATCCTTCCATTATTTTCTTAAAGATAATATTAAAGATAATTAATATATGAATTACTTAATGGATACATGAAAGTATGATATATTGGTAGTAGGTATTAAAATAGAATGTTTGATACTCAAATGATTAGTTTGAGAAATATTTATGATCTCCCCTATGTCAGCATGGTGCTAAATTAAGATATGAAATAATACAAAGAAAACTCCTTGTCATTTAAGGATAACAATGGCTAAGAAAGACAATTTTCAAGAGAAAATGGCAAAACATAAATGAATGGTACATTATAATTTAGAAAACTCAACGTGGAGTAAATGTAATCTAAGATATCTAGATAAGGCCACTTTAAACTTAAGATACTGATGCCAACATATTTTTGACTTGAGTTATGAAGAATCCATTAAATACAGAATTGGAAGAGCAAATCAATCATGGATTTGCAATGAATTGAAACTCAATACTGTTTAAAGCCAAAATGCTAATTGATACCAATGAATATGTCACTAGGGAGATATCAAAAGATCAAGCCCTGATGTTCCCCAACTGTAAGAGATGAGGGAGATGAAAAACCAGCAAAGGAAACCACCACCAACAACAACAATGAGAAACACACACACACACAAACATACACATACACACTCGCATACATACACATCACAATAATAGTCTCAGAGTTATATCAAACTGTAAGATTCTTATAGTCCTTGAATCCAGCAAAATCAACATCATGAGGAAGCAAAGATATGCAAATATTGCTCCAACAAAGTCATCAATGACCTCCGCATGGCTAAACCTATTCTCAGCTCTTGGATCTCATAATATTTGAAACATCTTGGGTTGTTATTATAACTGAAAATATTTTTTTGGTCAGGCCTGGCAGAGGAGAGATCCTGCCATCCAAAATGCCATTCTCAACAAACAAAAGAAATTGACTGATGGGCCATGCTGTCCTTGGTACACAGAGCAGAAGGCCATAAAGATGAGACCAGGGCAAGATGTGCAATACTCCTAGTGCTGGAGAATCCAGTGTCATCTATACACCTACACTGACTGTTCATTTATATGAACCTGGACCACTGGAACATGGATGCCCCTTCACTTGCTCCAAATTATTTCAGTGAGCAGTTCCTTGCCCAAACCCTATAATGCTTGCCTCCTCTCTGGCTGGGAGCTGGCACTTTCCATAATCTCATCCTGATCCTGTGGAGGCAAATTAAACTAGCCTCTTTTCTTTACCCGAAAGCCAATTCAGTGGTCTCTCATGTTCTGTTAAACACACATTTCTATTTAGGTAATACTTTACAGTTTCATGGCAAGAAAAGAAACCCTATTTCATACTGCGAACCGGGATAAGGGAGAACCACCATGAAGATGCCTGCTTGTTTTCTTCTTAGAAAAAGAAGATCGATCTTTGTCTAATAACTGCAGCTGCTTAGAGATTCAGTTAATTTTTTTTTCCTTCCTACATGTTCAGGCTATAAGCTTAATATTCCTTAATCATCACTTGTAAGCATAGATCAGTCACATCTTATATTAGACTACAAAGAATGAAGACTTTGTCTGCTGTATAAAAGTGTTGAAAATTCTAACAAACATACCCACAAGAATTAGCTGTTGATATGCAGGGAAAAAAAAAAAAAAAGAGTTAAGAGGACAGTGCATAGACACCAATGCGTATGAGTAGAAATGCAAATGTTGGAAGGGAAAATACTCAATTGTAGAAGAAGGATTTGACCCTGGAAGATCCAAAAAAAAAAAAAAAAAAAGTTTTGTTATACAGGTCTTAGGTCTTGCTTCGACTTGTCCTTGACCACCCAGCAGGAAAAAAATAAAATGCTTAATTACAATATATGAAACGCAGAGCTAGATTGGTAAGATGAGCTTTAGGAGGATTAGATTCAATAGCCTCCAACATCACAAGCTTCACTGGTGGCCCACTGCAATTGCAGAACATTTGACTGTATATGTATCTGCTTCCTCTTAGTCCAAAGAGAAGTATATTCTTTTCCTTTTTTTTCTAAGCAACATCAATAGGGAGGTGGGTCATGCCCACACACTGTACTCTGTAGAACGATTGCGAGGACAATATGCAATATGTCAACTTTCAAAGAAAAGAAAGGGGTAAAGAAAAAAAAAAAGTAATGTTGATTTAGAAGGGCTAATGTTTAATTGTTTGATCAATCTTATATACCTATATGTATTAATCTAAACTGATCTGATGGTGAAAATATGTAATATAACTCATGTTAAATTTAAACAATAAAAAAATAAAAAAGAAGAAAATTCCAGAAGAATTAAAAAGAATGATCAAAAAGAGCTGATTTCTTTAAAGAGAATTATTAAAACAAATTACTACAAAACACGTGATTTTGAGGAATTGCAACTAACTAGTTTGATGTTATTGTGAAGTCTATGTGTATCAACTTCTAAATGTACTTCAATTATCCCAAGGTCTTAAATAACCACTTCTGTGAAAGTTTATTTGCCAACCTAGTACCTACAAAATGTACCAAGTTGTTTCTGTAGAGGCAAAATTCTCTCTTTCTTCATACAATGTGATTTGGTGTTTGTATTGCTAACTTATCTATTTGGATATCATTTAAAAAGTCACACAGTGTTCACATCTAACTATCAGGAAATAAACTAAAGGGTTCTTTTTATGAAGAACCAAGATGAATCAAAGCTGGGTGGCAATCAAAGGAAAATGAATATAAATACAGCCATAGGGATTCTTCACAAATGCGTTATGGACAGATGTTGTTTTCCATGCTAAAGAATGATTAATGCCATAAAATGTAACATTATGTGTAAAAGTCCAATAAACAGTGAGTGGACCAAGTTGTGACTGATGGAGCTAAGCATAGTGCCACTGTGGTACTATACTTGGAGGTCTCTGGATGGATAACTGAGCCGTGATTTTGAGTGTGGGGAAGAAGTGTAAGGTAAGATGCAGGACAGCATTTGAAAGCCGAACAATCATGTCAAGGAGTCCAGGTGGGGAACAGATTTATATCTTAGCACTTCCTGTGTCCTAACACTGTTCTTTACTGAACTATTGCCCAAATGCTTTTTGTGCATTATCTCCGGCTACTGCACAAATGTGTGAGCGTGTTTCATGGCACCTTAGACCTGGTGATCTGCTGAAGTATTCCAAAGATTCAGATGCTACCATATTGCTAATTATGGTTTATTAGTGGGAAGTGGAGAGATTAAATTGGTAAAGGGAAAGGCATAAGGGAAAAATCCACAGAAATGAGGCAGAAGCTTCTGGGTGTTCATTGCCAGTGACAGCATACAGAGATATTTAATTTTATGGTGAAGATGGATGACAAAAAGGCTCACCCAAGTCTCAGTTTGCGTTGGTTTTCCTGGGGTCACATTCACAAGGATGTAGACTTATCTGAGTGAACTCACCTACTCAAAATATAATAATCCAGAGAAAAAGTAAACATTTATGAAACATTACATTTGTTAGCTGACCTACTGAATCAAACAAGAACATAATGGCTGGATAACCACACATATAAAATCTTTCACTGAATATAATACAGAAGGACTCATAGTTCATTTCCTGAGAGGGGCTAAGTCCTCTTCCTGGCCCCTCTTAGGAATATGTAAGATTCATGCATTCCAGTCCTGTTGAATTATCTGTCCTTTTCCTGCATAACAACCCAGTCAAGTGGCTGTTGTCCTGAAGTTTAAAGGTGGCTAGAAATCAGATATTCTTAGAAATTGGATGAGAGAAATAATTTCGTTATCATCAGTTATTTATTTCTAACTAGAATTCCTACATTTTTATAATTATGACTATGTCTGAAAAAATCATAAGCCTACAATAAGCCAAAAATTTAGGAAGATTAACTTTCTCAAAGGGCTTTGTTGTCAAGGGGAGTAGCACAGTGGGACATTAGGTAAATAAGCCAAGAAATCTTTAGGTGTGAGTATAGCTATATAGCTACAGATATAGGTATATAGATGCATATAAGCAGAAGTGCAACAGCATTTCATACATTAATGAGAATAATTTAATACAGAGTAAGAATCAATTGAAAACTTGCTTTTGAGTAAAAGTGAAGAAAAATAGGATGAAACATTAAAATAAGTGGATGATCTGAAATGGGAGGACACATAGTCTACCCTTTCTAAAGAAAATAGACAGCACATAGAATTTATATCTTCTAATCAATATTCAGTAGAATCTTTTGGAGGTTTTATTCCTATGTATTTTCTTAGCTAAGTAAGATGCATGATCATCATTTTGCTGAGGATGAAGGTATTAGAGCATAGAAAGAAATTCTGAAGCAATACTGTAGGATAATAAGAAATAAAAGAATTAATTGTTTAATTTCTAGGAAGATTAATGAAACATTTGAGATTTTAAGATATACTCATCAAGCAAATGTTTTAGACAGGATAACCAGACTGTGGATCAGCAACAAATCAAAACCATTAATCATCTATACCCACAGACCCGAGTTGCCTTCTCTTTCATTTTGTATGTCCTACTGGAGGTAAAGGATGCAGTGATGCTGGTAGAACGATCTCTGTGACGGAGCCACCCAAGGACCAAAGACAATGAAAGAGTCCTCTACAAACATACTGCTGAACAGATCACTGGGACTTATATAGAATTGTGACCATTTCATCTAAGAA
This sequence comes from Myocastor coypus, assembly GCA_004027025.1. Taxonomy (NCBI): domain Eukaryota; kingdom Metazoa; phylum Chordata; class Mammalia; order Rodentia; family Myocastoridae; genus Myocastor; species Myocastor coypus. The sequence goes on from PVJA010014355.1 coordinate 25,203, forward strand.
GTGACAAATGGTCACAGATCAGTAGTAAAGTTGTTACGGTGCCTGAATAAATCTTTAAAAAGTTGGAAAATATGGGAGGGTACATGAACAGAAAATGAGAAGATAATCTCACTGCTGCTGTAGGGTGCATGCTGAACGGAGAGCTAGGGATAGTTACTTAGGATTTTTGACTGAAGAGAAAAAAAATATACGACAAGAGATTAGAAGGCACAGATAAAGATATTATAATGATTAAGCACAAAATTTAAAACTTAGAACAAAGAAAGTAGCCCATTTTATCTTGCTGTAACAAAGTATTTGAATTTTGGTAATTTAGGATTTAAGTCACCATCTGGAGGTCCAAGAGCACGTTGCAAGTATCTCCCCATCTGCGTGGGAGGACACAGTGTGCATCACAGTGTGGAAGGGAAGTAGAAGTGGGTGCACCTAAAGGAACACCTGTGAGACAGAAAGGCAGAACAGGACCGTTGACTGTCGTTATAACAATCCATTTCCATGGCTGCTTACACATCCTTGAAGATGTAATTCACTCCCTTGAAACTTACTCCAGTCTAAACAAAGCTAACCCAGTCTCCAGAGAAAGAAATTTATTTTCAGGGAAAAATCTGTATCCAAATGATAGCAGAGACTATTAAGAGGAGTGCAGGATGAAGACTACATAGAAATTCTCAGGAAGCAGAAGGTTTTGGATTACTGGATTACTATGTACGACTCTAGAGGAACAAATATGGGGCAAAATACATTGAGAAATTGTTATAAAATAATTATTCAAAATAATTTATGTTCAATGCAAAGTATTTAAGTTTACATGGGAAAATGCAAACCGATCTCCCAACCTGAAAAGCACCTGGGATGAGTTCGTGAAAACTAAAGAATGAATTTTAGGAACAATCGAACATATTTATTGAGAGAAAGAAAGCTCTTGTCTGAGAGAGGGACAGGAAGGAGGGTCCCAAGTGAGCTATTTTTCAATGCTTTGCAAATTGTAGGTAACTTGGCTAATGGTAGGTAACCTAAACTCTATCCTGTCTGGTGGTGGATTAATTGATCTTCGTCCTATTTTGGAAAGATACTATGTTTTTCTCTGTTTTTCAAATTTATCTCCACATTTCTTTATGCCATGAAAATCTGTGTTCTTTTAATTTTTCCTTTGAATTAGTTACAATACCTCTGGGTTCCTCATATATAGGAATCAAGTAGATTACTTAATACATATTTATCTGTATATGGCTTTTACAGGTGGGATTTTACCTGTTTTTGTTTTAAAGAAGAAAATTGAATTGAAAGAGATTAGTAGGACAGTTATGGTAGTTGACACGTTAGTTCAATAGTTGATACACTTCAAGTACTAAAATAGGTTAGGGCATTTATAATAGTTGATACATTGCATCGTTTTCTTCATATTAGTTAATAGGCATACAAAATATGAGTATGACATTTTGTGTACATGATATTAGCACAAACCATTCTTAACAAGGAACTAAGAGAAAAGAACTGTAAAACTACCTTTACTATCTTGTGTATATATATTTTTTCACTTATTTTTTTCTTTCCCGTTTTTCCCATTGCTAGACTCTTTTACTGCAAACTATCTTTTAACAGAACTTAGATTTTGAAACATTTGTGTTTCATTGTTTAGTGTTGATATCCCCAAGATGTGATCAAGGAACTGAGTAAGTAAGAAAAGGTGGAGAATAAGGCCACTTCAGGAAAGATCTAGAAATCATATCACAGAGTAGAGGAACCAAGCTGGGATATACCTCAGTGGTACAATGCCTGCCTGGTAAGTGCAAGGTCCTGAGTTCAATTCCCAATACATACCAAACCAAACCAAAAAAGAACAGAGTAAAAGAATAATCTACTATGTTTTAATTAATTCACCAAGAATTAGCAGCAGTTATTATAGAGAATCTGATAATATTCTAAGAGGTAAAATTATTCATAAATAACCTTATAATAAGAGGGGGTGGTGTATGGATGGCATGGATTTGATCACAAAAAATTTAAAACTAAAGGAAATAATGCAGACAACAGGAAGAAGAAAAAAAAGGTTTTTGAAATAGCCATGAGTATTAAGAAGATAACCTATCTCACATCCAGTACTGGTAGATTGTGGTGTGGAAGTGAAGATATAGGCCAAGACTTCCTATCGTTCTAGAAATAAATAAGAACAAAGAACACATGATATTATTCCTGATGCTATGGGCAACTTCTGAACAGGCACACACCAATAGGAAATACTAATCATGGTGCAGAAACATCAATCATATAAATTTAAATTTAAGAGAGGAAGGATGAATTCTGGTTGTGCTTGTAATTGTTTAATGCCCTTACAGAAATAAGACTTGCATATGCAAACATCATATGGTCCCCTCAGCATGAGAACCTGAAAGAGGAAAATGGAATGTTAATGAATCCAGCAGACACTGGGAAAAGTTAGCAAAGTTATTCCAAAGAAAAGAGTTACTGAGTTGAGGAGAATAGGAGATGGAGTAGGGGAAAGAAATTTATCTATGTCTGTAAGCAGGATGGTTTAGACAACTGTACTGGACACTTCCACTGGTCTACAGAAAGGAGCAGACAATGCTTAATGTGTTTTGTCTTCTTTTACAATTGTTTCTATGTTTTCTTTTCTTAATTTCTTATATATTTCTTTTTTCTTCCAATTCTGCATGTATATATCTGGTAAAATGAATAAATGGTTAGAGGAGGAGAATATTATGCATTACAACAAATACTATGAAATGTAAAAAAGAACAATAAACACGCAACATATACCATATCTTCTGAGATTTGGGGTTAATCAAGTTTGGAATGGAGCCTGCGCTGATAATTTAATAATGTTCCCCAGGTAATTCTATGTCTCAATAATGGTGAGATTCTTTGGCTAAATTTACAACTCATTACCAAAGTGTTGAATACTTAAATCTTAGTGATCATTAATTACTGTACTCCTGATGCCCAGAATGAGGCTGAGATGGTCAATTACAACTTTGGGGGGTATACCCAGGATTGAACTCATAACTTTGCACTTACCAGGCAGGACCCTAACCCACTATACCACTGAGCTATCTCTGTACCCTGGCATAGTTTTTATTATTTCCTTGATAAAATTTTACTATCAGCAGTGAAATTGATGATAGGTTCCTGAGAATAAAATTGATAGGTAATATATCAGTATTTTTCTTAACTTAAACCCATCTTAAATAACAACGAATCTTTGATCTATAATCTATTCTATTACTATAAAAGGCAATTTCTGTCTTTAGTGTTACAAAATGTGAACACCAATAGGTTATTCTAAGCCCATGGGAGCTACCTGTGATAGGTGATCACTAGTTAAGAGAACAAGAAACTTCACTCTGCTCATCCATAAAAGACTGAAAGCAAGTGCCCAAGGCTCCAGCTTCTTAGAATATCTCTCAGGAACCAGAAAACATTTTGCACCTATAATTCCAACAAACTTTTCCCCTCTAACCTTCTTCCCATCAGTGATTTCTTTCTTTGACTTTGTGAGAGGATGGGTTCGGTTCATCTATGGAGAAACATTTCACACTTGTAAAAGATTACAAATCCCCGCTTGGAATGGAGGCCCAACTCACCTTGAGGAATGTCATTGATATTATGCTGGAGGCTCCCCAGAAAATTGAATATCCACCTTTAATAAAGAGCCTACATTTTTCCTAGCCCAACGAGATTGTGAAATCATTCAATATTTATTATTTCCCAATGTCAATATGAATCTCACATATTGGAGAAATCATGTGATATCTAAAATTTGTGTAGCTTATTTCAATTACTATTGTCTCAATATCCGTCTATATCTTTACAGTCTACTCAAATTGCATTTTTCTGGCTGAGTAATATTGTTTCATGCATATACCAAATTTTCTTTTCCATTTATCTATTGAAAGGTACTTTGAATGTACCTTATTCATTATTGCTGTCTTATTGTTCCATACTAACCCTATTTCTAATGAAGAAATGTAACTTCAAACTAAAAATATGATCATAAGTATATTATGTAGCTTCCTTCAACTGAAATAAAATAATTATTGCACATCAGTGGTTTAAAACAACAGAACTGTACTCTGCCAGGGTCTAAAATAAAATATCATGAATCTGAAATCATGATGCCATCTATTTCCATGCATTCTGGAAACACCAAGACTGAATCTAACCCATGCCCCCTTCTAGGCTGTGGACATTTCCAGCAATTATTTGCCTTACTGTGCTCTAAGCTATATCCTTCCAATCATTACCCTTATTAGCACATGCTTTTACTATGGCTAAGAATGTCCCATTGGGAAAGTACCTAGCCCTGTACAATTTAGAGTTATTCTATTACAGTATGACATCATCCTAACTTGTTCAGCAAGTTATTTACCCTAGGATACTTAGGCAGTGCTATTTCCTACTTCTAATTTCACAACTTTTGAATCAACCACCTCAACCACACAATGATTTCAAGGTCTTAAAGAGGAGCACATGAGTTTATGTCTCAGTCCGCAAGCTGTTCTATGAACCTAACCATCACTGGCCAAAGCAGCTGACAATGAGAAGAACCATTATAGGAATCAACCAACCAACTGGGTAAATAATAAGACGAAAATTATTACAACTATGTTTATTAAAAAAAAAAGTACAGGAAGTTCCTGACTTACAAACACGTTCTGTTCCAGAAGAAAGCATTGTAAGTTCAATTCATTTGTAAGTACAATGAAGTGAGCCCTATGCACCTTTGACACAAATACGCAATGTGCATCACTTTGTACTTCTTAATAGTCCACTCCACATCACCACTGCTTTTCTTCTTGCTTCTAGAAACCCTGGCCTCTCACAGAGCACTGTACCGCTGTACCCAGTTGTATCGTATAGTAAATGCACAGGAGCACAACTGTGACCAGGTCTGGCCAACAGGTGAGGGACAGGCTTTGTTTGCATCTGCAGATATTTGTAATGTGAAGTGAATTTCTCTCTATGAAAGTTCACAACTGAATGTTTGCAAGTCAGGGACTTAGTATACTCTGTTTAAGCCAATCAAGCTATAGTTATACTGAGGGGAATTTTTATGCAGCCATGGTGGAATACATGGAAAACAGGCTAGACATAGTAAAGATTTGAGGTTTAGTAAGAATAATTCCTACTCTACATGACCTGTGCAGATGCATGCTACATCCACCGATAGATGTGGTTTTATTGGGTGCTGTGATGGGCATTTGCTACTGACTCTGCATAGCACTATAGAGCAGCTCAAGGCACACTCTTTATCTTCACTTTATCAGCTTTTGGTTGAAGTCTTTGATGGGATCAGAGTAAGTCACTGGAATCAGGAGACAGCAGTTCCTATTTCATTTTACATCATGAGAGGGCAGGGAACCGCATCCTACTAAAGGTGATTCTGCAAGTAAGAGTGACTTCGTCTGTCACAGGAAGGATGGAAATTAATTTCCATTCACACACACACACACACACACACACACACACACACACGCAGAATGTGCATACCAGAGAAGTGTACGTTAATGTGCACTATTTTAGAGATACTCAACCCTTCAGGCCTGAGAATTTGAAATTCTAAACATTGTAGCACAAAGTTAAAATGATGGCCAATTTTCTTTCATTTTTGAATAATAAAAATAGATTATTGGCTTTGGTTTGATGCATTAGCTTTTTTTTCTTTGCAATGATGAGTGATATGTACAAATAAATTTAAAAGGAAAAAATAAACTAAAAAACCCATGAGCTGATAAAATTGAAGCAGAAAGAAAACAAGGCAATCAAATGCACAAAATTAATGAGATGTGAACTCTCTCTCTCCTTGTCTAATTCTGCATATACATTCTAGTGGTTTATTTTATGTTAAGACTAGCAAAATGGATACGAATTTAATCATTTCGTCTCTACACACTACCATCAGAATTTGTGGACTGACTGTTCTTCCTTCCTTCCTTTTTACTTCTTTTCTTTCTTTCTTTCTTTCTTTCTTTCTTTCTTTCTTTCTTTCTTTCTTTCTTTCTTTCTTTCTTTCTTCTTCTCCTTCTTCTTCTTCTTCTTCTTCTTCTTCTTCTTCTTCTTCTTCTTCTTCTTCTTCTTCTTCTTCTTCTTCTTCTTCTTCTTCTTCTTCTTCTTCTTCTTTTCTTTTTTTTTTTGGTAGAACCTGGTATTGAACTCAGGCCCTTGAGCTTGTCAGGCAAGTTCTTATTCTACTGAGATATCTCCACAGCCCCTTCTTTTCTAAAATTGTAGTTTTAGAAAACTTTGTGGGAAGAAAAACTTTGAAAATAATATAATGTACTTGCATTTTATCTTCCTTCTCTATCTCTATTTGCATTTTATCTCTCCCCACTGATTGATACACATCTATGCATGAAAGAAGAAACAATAAAATTGTATCTTTTTAAAAAATATCTAGGCTCACTAAATATTATCTTCACTCTGAGACCCAATTTCTGAATTATTAAGCATGATGGGGTATCTAGTTTGTATCAGGTAATGACTATTTATTAATCAACAAGTATTTGCCTAACATCAATAATCCAAAGCTGAAAGGTGAACTTTAAATAGACATAAATTAGGCATGAGTTTCTCTATCTGCCGCCAGTGATTAACTTCTAGTTAGAAGTTGAAGCTCTCTCCAGTGAGATGCTGAGTTCTGTACTTGGAAGCTGCTCTTCTGCGAACTCTGCTATTCCAAATCATTCTCAGGTTCACTTTTCACCACTGGTTATTTTAACTGCTAAACAGTATACACACTATTGCATCTTCAGATATTAACTAGATAAACTCCTTTGTGAAAAATTATTAAACATTTGGAATCACAAAGGGGAAGGAGCATGTACACTGAAGAATAAGACAGCCCCCAAAATTAAAATAGTATTTCTCATAAAAAGTCATTCTCTCATCCCACCACTGAAAATTCCTGTAACCAAAGCTACTCTTCAGCTTAAACTCGCTTAAGCCTTCCCAGCTCTCAACATTCTTCTCAGTGAACCTGATCCTCTTTTTACTGTCAATGTCTCTTTTGTACCAGTATGGAGTCTAACTTATGCATTGCCTCTCTAACCTTAAACTATTCAGAAAATTTCAACAGAATCTTTTCTTTTAGGCAAAGATGCCCAGTACTGTATTCCTAAGCAAAAAAAAAAAAAAAAAAAAAAAATGTTCTCTCCTAGAGAAAAACTTTGCAACCACATTTTATATTTTGTTTGTTGAACAAAAACTGGACCTCAGTGCAACTGATAATAGTACTAACAATAAGTGCCGGTAAGACAATATGAATGACTAAAGGATAAGAGTAGTTATTACCTATTTATTTATTTTTGGTGCCAGATATTGAACTCACGATCTTGTATGTGCCAGGCAGGCACCTGTGTCACTAAGCTATCTCATCAGCTCTAAGGATAAGAATATTTAAGGGAGACTATTTGTTTACTATTTATCATTATGAGACATAGACTTTCTATGATGATTTTCAAGGATATAGTTGAATAAATGCTTTTACTTAAGTGAATGAGAAAATAGATTTTAAGACGGAGTAAATACATCATATAAAGCACGAGAAACAGTTTATGTGCATCTTCACAACCAAAACAGTTGGAGTAGACTTGAAAACAGTACCTTGGTGAGTAACCCACAAGGAAGACTTGAAAGGAAAGAGGTGACAAATTGGTGAGATTATACCTACTCTCACACCTGGGGATTATTGTCCTAGTCTTGGCAGTAATGAGAGTCTAATTTTGTTGATTTCAACAGAGAATAAATTCAATTTTTTAAAGGGCATTTCTGGTTTGTGTCTTGTTGTTCCCACAAAGTCTCATGCAGTCATGGGGCAGAGTTTGTAACTCATGATCCTCTGGGATTATGGGTGTGAGTGTTCCACCTACCACGGGACAGGTAATTTGCATTGCAATGTAAGGAGGGAAGAAAACACAGCTGTTTGGGCTGCTGCTGCTCCTCTCTTTCTCTCTTGCTCTTTGCCAGAGCCAGGAAAGGTTACTCTCTGCTCTGTGCTGTCCTGCCTTGGAGCCAGCTGAGCATGTACTGAAACCTCCAGTAACTGTGAGCTGAGTAATCCTTTCCTTCATTTTGGAGGTCAGTATTTGTCCCAGCAACAAGAGAAAAGTAAGAGACACTGGTCAGACTCTGGAACGGAAAAAAATAAAGGAAAATTAATAAAATTTGAGACATTTATTAAAATATCAGCAATAGACTGATTATTGTGGTCCAGAAAGGCAGTAGTTGAAATTCAGGATTTGAGAGACTTTTAGAAAGTAGAATTGACAAGAGCTATAAATGACTTGATGATTACAGAGAGTGGTAAGTGTAGGACAATCAAACATGGGCTTCAGGTTTGCCTGTGAGACATAGTTTTATTCTAATGTTTGTATTTCTACATGAATTTGAAAGAAGTTATAACCAATAAGAAGTTACCAATTTGATCACATAGATCAACAGCAATCAGCATCATACAGTTTTAATAACTTTTACAAGAATTCTGTGTCTGAGCTAAGGGCTTTTAGTCAACCCCATTTTATTTCAGGAATACAAAAAATTGGGGTGTCCATAGTGATGATTTTTCACAAATACAAATCCTAACTTTCTCACCCAGTTATTATCGGCTCTAATTTCTTGTCTTTCAAAGCTAACCGGAATGAACTCCAGCAAGCTAGCTCAGCAGACAAGGATCTACTTGGGAAAGCTCAGGGACCAGGGTTTGATCTCTGCCACAACCTGCTGAGCCAGCCCTGTCCCCTGATATGCTGAGTGGGCCACCAGGACTGGACATGGTGATGTATACCTGTAATCTCAGCACTGGGGAGACTGAAAGTAGGAGGACTGCTATTATAGGATGGGAGTTCAAGCTCCATAATGAGACCCTGTGCCAAGTATATTTTTTTTTTAAATCTTAACTGGAGTGAGTCATGGCTGCAGCTCAACACATGCCCCTAGCAAAGACTTCTGACACTGTGACAGTTCTCATGCCCTGGGTTTCCAAGAAGTGAATGCAGGCAAAATTTCAGCTTTTCTGATTCTGCGGGTATCCTTCCATCCAGCTCACAAGACAGAGTTAATTTTCAGTGATCACTTACCTTCCTTCATGGTCCAGGGTTGCACAATGACCTTCGAAAAACGTTAAGGTCATATAGTGGTCTGTATCAAAGTAAATGCAGAGCCTCTTTGCAGGCTACAAGATGAAGTGTTATGACACAGATAAGTCTAAGAAGAGGTCAATATTGGATATACAAAACAAATTACTTACCGTTGATCATCATCTGTATTCCGTAGCATACTCTGTGATGATATTGGGTGAGTTACAAAGAAATGATTGATTTCAGATTCAGCAGAAAATTGGCTTGTATGTATGATACAAAAAGATGTTACATTATTCCACTAAGTTACTTCAAGGTTACATGAATTTGATAATTGCTTTGGTTGCTATTTTATACAAAGAGGTAAACCAATGGAGGGTGTTAGAAAATATTGAAAAATGTCAGGAGAATTTGATTCTTTTAATATTGAAGAATTGCTCTGGAAAATCCAAATAATTATAAGTGTGGGAAGATTTAACAACCTTTTTACTAAGAAAAGCTTTACAGACTTTACAGTAACTACCTCAAAATACTGAACAATCACTCATGCTGATTCCTAATAGCACAGTTAATTAGGATTAATTGCACTTTCAATTGCAGCATATGAATATCAATGTTTGAGCAAGCGCAGGAAAAAAATGATAGCATGACCCTCAAATTTCAGCATATTAAAAAAGAAAATCATATTAAATGGTGCTTCTAATTTGTTTCTTTTAACTAATACACTGTACTCTCTGATTAAAATGTGATATTACTACTTCTATAACCTAAAGTGAATATATTATGTAAGATTAAGCAATCTCACCATTTATAATAATACACATCATAATGAGGAAAAATTTAATGAAAAATTCTCATTATAAAAAATATGTGTTGAAAGTTTTGTATTTCATAGTGACTAAATACCTTCCTTCTCTCTTTTCTTCGTGTATTTGGAACAGGGTCTCACTATACAGTTTGGACTCATAATGATCCTCTTGGTTTTAGCCTCCCCAGTGCTGGGGTTATCAGTGTGTGCCACCAGGCCCGGGTTCTGTGACCAGCTCAGAATGCCCAGGGGTGGGGCCAGTGAGGCATGTGGTGCTAAGGATCAAATCATGGTCTTTGCATTTGCCTAAGCAGGCGCTTAGTCTGCTGAGCTGTCTCCCTAGCCCTACTCTCTTCTATCTTAGAGTTAGAATCAGTCTGTAGCAGTGACTCAAAAGTAACTAGTTACTTGTTCTTTGTTTTAAATTCAGTTGCAACTTGATGTCTAATACAAGAAAAAAAATCTTAATTTGTTTAAAGAGAGAAACAATTGCTCCCAATAATTTACAGTATGTTGAATGCTTCAAAATGAATAATTTTCTCCTTCAGTCACAATAAATCAAGCACAGCTACTTAATTATTTTAGCAATATGTTTTCCAGTGTAAATGTCAGTCATTCCACAACATTTTCACAGCATGCTTTCCTAAGAAACATTAAAAACTAATTAGCTTTCATCAAAAAGTGATCATAAAATATTTTTTTCAAAATCAAGTCATTTATAGCTCAGTTGGTTCAACATATCGAAAATGAAGGTTTTTTTTTTTTTTTTAAGTAGTTACTATTTTCTGAGCAAGTTTAAATCATTGGTGAAGGCAACAAATATTTGGCCATTTGTCATAAACTTAGATTAACCTAATATTTAAAGCTGGTCTTATCTCTAAACTCCTCTCAGTTCTACAGACTGGAGAGCAGTCCTGAGTAGAAAATTGTCTGAGGAAGTGTCTGTTAGAGAGATTGTACTACAAAGTCACTCAACACACATTCAGAGAAACTTTAGGTATATTAAGTTATTCCCAGCTCAAATGCATCAGAAATTTGGTTCTCCAAAATCTGAACATGATGCAGGAGCCAGTCTTTTGCTGGGGGAGTAGGCCAAACTTCTAAATGGAAAATACATGGTTTTTTTTTTTTTTTTTTTTATCTAGCAGGGCATATATTTTTATGTGTATGTATTCAGTATGAAGGCTTTTATTTTTGACCTATACTACATCAGGCTATAGGGACCACAGCATGGGCAATCATATCATATTGGATTACTTGAATAAGAAAATCGAATGAAGATGTTAAAAAAAATGAATCCTAACTGCAAGCAATCCAACAATGCTCATTTTGTAAAACTGTCCTGTTGCTTCTTTGGAGCTACTGTACACACCATGATGATCATCTGCCAAGTGGGTGAATGCACAGGGGGATTTCTGTTCTCCCAGCCACAACTACTGTGAGCTGCACCCAGGTGCCATTGTGACAAAGTAAATGTCTGCAGAACTCAAGAACAGTTTGTGTGTATTTTACCTCCCACAATGCTCAGGGATACATATACAGCCATGGAACATTACGTGGGTAAACTCCTTGATTTGATACTTCTGCGCAGGAGTACGCGCCTTGCTATTCATCAGACCCAGTGGGTGAACACGAAGATTGCCTTCTGGACCCCACAAGTGCAGCTGCTGAGATGCATCACAGCCGCCATTATGAATAATTTCATCAAAGAAGTGTGAAATGTCCCAAGCCACTATGTCTTAAGTGTAGGGTTAAGGAGAAATGTGTCTTCCCATTTACTTAGGAGCAGGGACGACTTTTGTAATTTTTAGAATTTTATTTTGAAAAGGAAAACAACAAATGAGAAGATAAAAAAAAGCAACATTGATCATTCAAGAAATGCAAATTAAAGCAACATTGAGATTCCATCTCACCCCAGGAAGAATGACTATCTCAAAGAAATAAACTAATAACAAATGCTAGAGAGGTTGTGGGGAAATTGGAACCCTTCTCCACTGTTGGAGGGAGTGCAGACTGCTACAACCATTATGGAAATCAGTGTGGGGACTCCTCAAAAAACTAGGTTTAGAAGTTCCTATTCAACTCAGCTACTTTTCACCTGGTATTTTTCCAAAAGAACTAAAAATGTCACACCACTGCAATGTATGTGCACCAATGTTTATAGTAGCACAATGTGTCATAGCAAAATGTTAAAAACCACCCAAATATCCATCACCTGAGGAATGGACAAAAATGATGTAGTAGCTTTTATACAATGGAGTATAACTCAGCTATCAGGAAAGACAGACTTGAGGCTTTTATGATAAATGGATGCAACTAGAGGCTATACTCATAAGTGAAATAAATTAGACCCATACATATAAACATCACATAGCCCCCTAGTTTAAGAACCTGGAGGAATAAATAAAATGTGAAAGGTATAATAAATACTGTGAAATGGAAAGAAACTTAACATAAGGAATACAATGAGGGAAAGGACAAAAGATATGAAAAAAATGAAGAGGAGAAATGTAGGTATATACACAGGATAGCTAAAAGTTGTACTGCTAATTTCTATTGCTCTTTTGAGGTAGCAGTTAATATTTAAAATATTTACTTTGACCAAATTTATATGCTAATACCTATAATATGAGAACTACATTGAAGACAATAATATGCAATAAAAAAACCACTGTTGAATACTTTTCATGTTTTTTTTTAAATGTGTATCATTTCTTATGTGTTTTAAACTTTCCTTCCCTTTAAACCGGTGCTTTCTTCAACCTTAAAGTAATATACTGAGACATACTCGCTGTTGCATAAAACATATTTGCCCTTTAGCATCTACGTTAGGGTTTTACTCCACCTTCTTTAGTACTTCCCATCATTCATTTCCCCTTTCTTATACCTTATACTTCTCTATTCTTGTTATGATAAAATAACTATTCAGAGTCTATTTTATTAGGAAGTAATTCAACAGCAGTTTATTTATGGCTTTCTTTTCCAAGGAAATCATTTTGGTTTTGTAGTATAAAAGTAAAAAAACAATTTTACAGTTTCAAAACCAAGTCTACCAAAGTTCTAGCAACAAACACAAAGAGTTTTCATCATCAGAAATAATTTTATTATTTTTTTCAAAGCAATTCAATGTAACTGGTAGCAAAATGTTACATAGCAATAAACAGAACCAATTCCTGTAGGGCTACAAGAACAATTATTAACTATATTTTATGTGCAAGTATAATTATTCTAAAAAGGCAACAGTTTTTTAAAAGTCTTTTATAAGCATGTTTCATTTATTAAAGAACCAGAAAGACTAATAAACTATCATTGTTAGAGCAAGCTGATATGAATTTCATCAAATATTAAATTTGGACTATTATGCTCATAATCAAAAATAATTATTTTAAAATTTATGAAAGAAAAAAATTAGTTCTATAGGAAATATAATCATGTTCTAGCTTAAAATCCTAACCTTACCTGTCATAATGCAAAAATACTAAATTTTAGATCTTGAGGGGAAACAGATTTGCAAAATGTTACATTAATTCCTAAAAATGACTATAATGATATAAAAAAGGAAGAAAAAGAAAGAAAAAGAAGTAAAGCCAACCCAAAGCATCATACTTCATTATTAGTGTGCAAACATGAAACAAGTTTAGTGAATTCAATTCTGTTTTAAACACATTCTGTTCCACCTTCAATTTTGCTAATATATTATAGGGATATTTGCCAAATGCATTTCTCATTTGAAACATAAATATAATGCATACAACCTTTAAGTTTAAGGCATGCTCCCAATTTTAAATAAAGTTTTTTTTTTTTTTTCCTTTTAACTTCTCTGACAGTTCAAAGACCAAGAACACCAAATGGAGGCTTAGTCTATTTTAGATGAGATCCCTGTTGATCTCACTATTCCTAAATATGGGCAATGCAAAATGCTTGAAACCAGTGACGTTTTGTATTTTTGGAGGTAAATTATTTAAAGGTTATGATTAACTTCATTTTCTATACTTTGTAATGTTTTCTGCATAATAATTGAGAAAATATTTTTTGATTATTTTATTTTATTTATATATTTATTTTTTGTATTTTAGGGAAGGGTCTACAGGGTGTTCAGTGTCTCACTACTAGATCCAACTCACAGAGATCCACCTGTTTACAGTTTTCCAAGAGCTGGGATTACATGAATGCGCCACCATGCCCAGTCTTAATTGCTGTCCCAGTGTACTCTGGGCACGGGACTGGCATAGCAGGCCAACGTATCGAATATCTGGCCCCTGTGCCTGCTTGCAGGTGCTTTAATCTGCTGAGCTATTTGGCTGATTCTGATCATTTCAAAAATTGTATTTCTATCCAAACATTCTGTTTCATTATGCAAAGAATGAACAAGAATTCCCTTTTCTAATATGTCTTATTTTTATTGAAGAGAATGCAAAATTTGAGAATTAAAATAAAACACAAAAGTTAGAAGAAAAAGATCTTACAAATTTACAAATATTATTCTATGGGAACACTTAATGACACTTCCACTATCTGGAAATCCTGTATACATTCTCATGTGCTTTTTAGTGTGCTTATACAGGGAAAGTAAAATAAAATAATTTAGACAAAATATTAGTGTCTACAACACCCAGTTTACACTTAAATTTATAATTGTCAAATTTATAGTAATTCATGTTAAATTTAAAGGACCAGGATTACCTATTTTTAATATATTTCCTCTCCATGTTAGACTATAAATACTATTGAATCTATAGGACAATATGGATTTTTCAAAATTAAGTCAGTATTTTTGATAGATTGTTTTTGAAAGCAAATATTTCAATAGCAAGGACATAAGCAAGATATTTAAGCTTTTAAAGTGTATTTGTAGTCCACAAAAAGTATAAATATTCTTTTTCAATATTAAATTGTTTTTTCCTAATTAATTTGCTATAGAGATACGTGAAAATGGTAAAACTCAGGAGTAAAATGGAAATTACTACAGCATTTTTCAGAAATTCAGTTAAAGTTTCAATTCTTCTATTAAAATCAATAAATATTCTTTAAGTTCATTCTCCATGCTTTAGGAGAACACTAGATATTTGACTTTTTGTATACTAAAATGTGTGTTAAGTATTAAGTTACCAAAAAGTTCTGGTACTGAATATATCTTTTTGTTTAGTAAACATGCTGTGAACATCTGAAGTTCTAAAATGAATATGATATCAAATGAAAAGGCAGACAGAAAAGGTTAAAATAAATTCTTGTACTCTAAAGAAAACTAATTTTTACACAAAATTCAGCCATATAAGTTTCTTGGTTAATCCTTACAGAGAGAAGACTAGGCATTTCTCATAAGCTCCATTTTATAAAACAGCAAGTTTAAAGAATCTATATGATACATTTAAATGTAGGAGGAGCAACAGTCTTCTATGTCTGTTGTGATGTACCAAATATAGTTAGAATTTTCACTTTCATAAAACCATATTAATTTGGATTGTGTACAGTTTTGACCATACTCAAGCATCAAAGATCAGATTTCATTTTATTTTTTAATTTAGCTTTTCACAGTCATTCCCTGATGTCTTTTCAATATCAACAAGGGAAATACCAATAAATAGTTCATTAAAATTTAAAATTATCTCTACTTCTAATAGAATTCCTTTTTAAATATGAGAGATTAAATATACTCTAATCTACTTTCAATGGCAGCAACGGTTCAGTGTTTTCAAGCAAGATCCTCATAGAAATTTAAAAAAAAATGTCTCCTCTATTTTTATTATCAAAGTTGGGTTTCCTCTCGCGAGTCTTGCCCAGTGGTATTGCAGATGCTGTTTTTCCGGCTGGGTTCAGTGTTTGGAAGGTAGGCCAGTGGGTCAGGTCTGATTAAGTATCTAGTTAGAAAAGAAAAGCAAATAACTTTGTAATAGCAATTAAGGGAAACATCAGCTCACAGGTACACTTTAGATTTGTACTTTGGTATGTGCATTATTTTCAAATTACCTAATATGTGTCTGTATCACCAGTGGACTTCTTGTTCCATTAGCCACTAAAGGTTTATAGGACATATATAATCAGTTTCCCCTCTGTGGGAGGGAGATGTAGCTCAGTGGTACAACTGCCTGCCTGGCAATTACAGAATCCAAAGAGAAAAGTGAAAAAAAAAAATCCCTGAGAAAATTATGATGATGAATGTCGATAAATCAAACACCATTATTTTTCATTTATGATCCATTTCTGTACTTTCATCCTATTAAAGCTTTATGATTTGTTCTACCTTTTCATTGACTTCCTATCCTTTAAGCTGGACATTGACCTACTAAAGAGATCCACGTTGTAGCTAACAGTCTTTTTCTGTTTAGCTGGTCACAGTCTTGTTTTTACCTTTCATCAGATTAGAAATTTGAGATACAAAATTCCCATAAACTTACTTAAATATGCCATGTTTACACAAAATTAATAATTTAATAAATATTATGGTGAATATTATGGATGTAAACTACTTGAGTTTGTTTGAAAACATTTTTTTAATGTATTTACTACAGGGTCTACAGGGTCTCATTCCATAGGGATCCTCCTGTTTTCAGTCTCCCAAGTGCTGGGATTACAAGTGTATGCCACCACACTCAGTCTTAATCACTATCTCAGATTGCCCAGGGGGTGAGCCAAGCATGGCACACTGGAGATCAAACCCCAATCTCTGTGTCTGCCTAAGCAGGTGCTTTAGTCTGCTGAGCTATCTGGATGAAAATATTGATATAAAAATCACCTAGAGAAAGAATATTCTCTCACACTTTCACAGAAAGCAAACTGGTCAAGCAATGGCCGTGACTCATCCTGAAGGCTGACACTGACAACAGTTCTACAAAGCACTGTACATGGTTCCAAAGTTAATCCTGAGGGGATTTGACCTTGGAAGATACAAAAGATGAATGTTTTGTTATACAGGTCTTGTTTTAACTTGTCCTTGATCACCCAGCAGAAAAGCTTAATTATGAGGCATAAAATGCAGAGCTAGATTAATATGATGACCTGTAGGAGGCTTAAATCAACAGCCTCCAACATTGCCAGTTTCACCAGGAACATTGGACTATGTATACAACTACTTCCTCTTAATTCAAAGAGAAGAAATTTTTTTCTTTTTTTTTTTTCTTTCCTTACCAATATCCGAAAATTTATCATGTCTACACCCCGTGCTCTGTATAACTCTTATGAGGACAACAATATGCAATGTGTTAACTATTGTGAATGTCCCACTAACGTGTTTTGAAACTACCATATCATTATTTCTTATTAAAAGTAATAAAAATAAAGTAAAATAATAAAATTAAAAATAATTAAAAATTCAATTTGTGGCGTAAGAGGTCATAGCACTAAATTATGAAAATCTTCATTCTGTAAGTAAATAGAAAATGTTCTTCTGCCAAACCCATTTGCTTCGAGACAGGCATTTCACTTCATTTTGCCAGATTCTGTGCATTTGGAGCATGCACTTCTTAGCACCTGCGGAATACGTGTTAATGCCCATTAATACAAAGGTATCACAAAACTCAACTGCAGTCCCACAAAAGACTACACTGTAGCTTAAGCAGCAAACATAAGGAGAAAAGGGATTCCAAAGAGCTCACAAAGAGAATGAAAACAACACACACAATGAGGGAATCGTTCATGAAGGGATTTGGTGTGTCTCCCTAGGCTTAAGAAAAGCAGGAGGTCATTCTAGATTTGGCCAAGTGAGGACACAGAAGAAGTTTTGATGCTAATACATTTAGAAACAGAAAAATTAAATTTGGCTGTAGAAGACTGGTGAGTCCAGGACGTAGCGGGATAGATAAAGTCAGAAAAGTCAGACATAACAAATAAAGAACTTTAGGATACATTATTTCAGTTTCTGTTTCAAAGGCACTGGGAAATCACCCAATTATTGGAGAGGATAAAAGGGAAGCAAGCACAGGCAACAAAGTGTTCAGTCTTATTCCAGGAGAAAATGACAGTAGTATTTGATTTTTATCACAATAATTTTATGACAAAGATGAACAGAATTAATTTAAAAATTAATTCTTAAAAATTAAAATCTAGAGCTGGGGAGATGGCTCAGTAGAATAAGCACTTGCCTGGCAATCAGAAGGACCGGAGTTCAAGCCCCGGTCCCCCCCAAAAAAAATAAATAAATTAAAATAAAAATTAAAATCTAATGAAGACTATACTTTTCCCCTTAAAGACTATATAGGGAGAAATATTCATAAAATATAGTTCTTAATAAAAAAGTAATTAAAAGTACTGATGCCTGTTACATTTAATCAAATGGCAGATGAAATCTGAGTCTTTGGATCTATTAATTGGATCTTGCTCTCTATGCATGTTGTTTTATGATTACCTTAAATATCAACAGCATCATAAATCAATAAAGAAAACTAATAGTGTAGATTAAGCTTTTTAATACCGGATCATCTAGTGGTTTATTAGTTTTATATCAAACTGAGTCGATCCCACATTTGAATGAACTTTGAAATTGATTTTTTACAAGAGATACAAGGTGCAAATATAATCCATTCTCCACTAAATTTATTGTTATTTTGACAAAAATTCCTTTACTTATTGTTATTACTAAGCATATAAGTTTAATAAAGTGTATTTCAACTGTTTTTTGTAATAATAAGCATTGTGTTCATGAGAATTTATCACAGATCTAGTTATAATAAATTGTATCTCATTGTCACAAATACAGATCATTGCCATGATGTAAATAATGCTCTGGTAGCCATCAGGCAAATGTTTGACCTCATAAAAGAGCAGAATTACCAAAAAACACAAAATTTTCAGAATGTATGTCTGTTTTACTTTTTTTTTTTTTTTTTTTTGAACCAGGGATTGAACTCAGGCCCTTGCATTTATCAGGCAAGCGCTTGTTCTATTGAGCTATCTCCCAGACCCTTATGCATATACATCATTAAGAAATTCTGGACAGTGTTTGCAAATATAAGCATAGTATTTTTGACAGAAGAATATAAAAAGACTCAAAATAATAATAATATCTTCTTTGAAAAATCTGTTAAATAGCCGGGCGTGGTGGCTCACGCCTGTAATCCCAGCACTTGGGAGGCTGAGGCAGGAGGATCGATGTGAGTTTGAGACCAGCCTGGGCTACAAAAATGAGCTCAAGGTCAGCCTCAACTGCATAGTGAGACCCTGTCTCAAAAAAAAAAAAATCTGTTAAAATAATCATGCAAACATAATTGTATTAGAGTTAAGACACTGAAAATTTGCTACAGGACTACAAATAAGGTCAGCATAATCAAACTACATATAATGAAAATAATTATGATTATGTGATAAACAAGTATCAGAAGATTGAGATTAATGAAGTAGAGAATTCATAAAAATGAGTGTGTTTATGAGTTTAAAGAAGAGATGGCACGTGGAGATGTGATACAAGAAAAAAACTAGTGGCTGTTTCTTTTTTCTTTTCTTTTTTTTTTTTTTTGTGGGACTGGGGTTCAAACTCACAACCTTGCACTTGCCAGGCAGGCACTTGTGCCATGCAGCTATCTTCCCAGCCCCTATGTGTTTTGTTGCATTAATATAGAAATAAAAGGGTCCAAGATAGACAGTTGAAAGATAAGTGCACCATAAATGGTTTGCTCTTAATAAAAGTACTCCATAAGTGCACCCTCACATAAGATACAGTTGCTGACCATTCCTTGAGAGTTTTAGCACATCACACTGCTATTCATACTACTTTCCAAATCTGTATTATTCTAATCATTTTCATCAAATAACAAAATAAGGTATTATCATATTTGTTTATTTCTTAAATGTATTTTTAGAATCTTTTCAAGGTTAATTTGGATCAAAGTTATTGTTACTATTTTATATAATTAAGGAACTTTAAAGCATTCCTCATTCTGCCTTACATCTGAATACTGAATACTGAATATGCAGTCCTTCAGCTCTCATTTATTCATCTATTTGAAAAACCATTCCCTTTTTAGTGATACCCATCTAGATAATAAAAACAAATAGTACCTATGTAGGTCTAGCTCATCTGCAAAGTTCCAGTTGAAGAACAGAACAAAGATGAAACAGGACAAAGCATATCATCTCTCTTTTCTTTCCCTAGTCAACAAGTCTTCTTCCAAACCTGGAAACTGGCCCCTTTTCTGACTTGCTGTGATGAAACACCATTTTTAAATTATTTTTGTGGTTTTGTTGAAAGCTAAGCTAAGGTACATAAGAGTCCTAGTTTTAACTACCATATCATTGGCCAGTGATCATTGTTCACCTTCATAAATATATTTGTAGAGTTGGCATTTACAATGTATAATTTTGATACCATGTTTGATTATCTTGCAAGCCTAGATTTTAATTGATATCCCTACTCAGGACCACACTAGCCATGACATGCCATGATAATTGGTTTCATCTTTTTGTGAAGAATTCCTTTTATAAAACATATATATCAAAGTGTGGGATGAGGACAGCAAGATGGCAGAGGAGGTGTTTAGAGAACTCTTCCCTTCAGAATAAAGGACACAAACAAGGAAAAAAAAAAAAAAGAACAGCAATTTCCCTGGAGTGTTTAATGCTGAGCCCCAGGGAACCAATGAGATCTGGCAGGATGTCACTGAGTTTGAACACATATGATGGCCTTGAAGACAAAGGAATTAAAAGCATAGCATCTTCTGCTCTATCTCTAAATATCAAGACAGTATCCCTGAACTAAAGGGACATCACTTAGGATCTTGCTCAAGCAGGATGTCTCAACAGGTACCACAAATAGTAGGCAAATTTGCTGCTAAAGAAGCTGACAGCCCTCACAGCTGTTGAGTCCCCAGCAGATTGGCTGGCTCAGATCTGCAAACTAAGTGGGTTGGGCCTTCTGACCCTCCCACAATCCTTGGAAGTACCCAGGCAGCTTGCCCTGAGTGGCTCAGCCCACTGAGGTCTGGAAAAAGCAGATAGGCTGCCCTGCCCACACACCTCCTGCCCCTAGAAGCAGATGGAAGGCTATCCCACTCACCCTTGGCCAGGAAGCAGCCCTGCCTACATAGGCTCTGGGGATCAGATGGGCATTTATATCCTATCCTCTTGGCTGTGGAAAGTACCTGGCAGCTTGTAGAGAGCTGCTCAGCTCACAAAGACCCTGAAAGCAAAGGAGATTTCCCATTCTCTTGCAGCCATGAGAAGTAGAAAGGAAGTTTGTCCCGAGAAACATGGCTGATGGAATCCCAGACACACATCCATGAGTAACCACCCATGACTCCAGGAAAAAGCCAAGCAGCAAGTCCAGATTGTCTTAGTTCACTGAGTCCCTGAAACGCAGATAGGCAGCCCCATGAACATATGTTCAGCCTCTGGAAACAGATTGGCAGTCACCCTGAGAAGGTTGACCTCAGAGGCCCTGTGAAGTTACTTGTGTGACCCTTGGACACTCAGGGGCAACCAAAACAGACATATCAGTATGACCTGGCCTGTGGAAGGCTCACAAATGCTCACAGGCTTAGTGCCTCACACCTAGTCAGGTCTGTGCCACTTGACACCCTGACAGAAACAAAATGCCACCCTTCTTCTGCTTCTGCTCCTACAGCTGCCACATCTAGTTGCTATAGGTTATCCAGAGTGGCTCTACACGTGCAACCAATGGGAAGTAGCAGTACCTCACCCCATAGTCAAGTGTACAGTGCCAAAGTCACCAATAAAACTGCTCTATCACTACTCCTATTCAATATAGTTCTGGAATCACTAGCTACAGTCATTAGACAAGAGAGGCAAATAGAAGGAAGAAGAATAAGTGAAGAAGAAGCTAAACTATCATTATTTGCAGATGACATGATAATTTATTTCGAAGACCCAAAAAACTCCATCAGGAAGCTACAGAATTAATACACAATTCAGTAGGATACAAAGTCAACACACAAAAATGAATAGCATTCTTTCACACAGATAACAATCACACTAAGAGAAATTAGAGAAGCAATATCTTTTACAATCACACCAAAAAAAGTAAAATACTTGGGAATTAACCTAACTAAAGAAGTAAAAGACCTTTTCAATGAAAACTATAGTACTCTGAAAAAAGAGATCCTAGAGGATTTCAGAAAACGGAGAAATATTTCCTGCTCCTGGATAGGAAGAACCAACATGGCGAAGATGGCCATACTCCCTAAATGGTTATACAGATGTAGTGCAATTCCTATCAAAATACCATCAACAAGCCGAGCGTGGTGGCTCACGCCTGTAATCCCAGCACTCAGGAGGCTGAGACAGGAGGATTGGTGCAAGTTCGAGACCAACCTGGACTACAAAAGTGAGCTCAGGACCTACCTCAACTGCATAGCAATACCCTGTCTCAAAAAGACAAAAAAAAAAAAAAAAAAAAAAAAAAAAAAAAAAAAAAAAAAAAAAAAAAAAAAAAAAAAAAAAAAAAAAAAAAAAAAAAAAAAAAAAAAAAAAAAAAAAAAAAAAAAAAAAAAAAAAAAAAAAAAAAAAAAAAAAAAAAAAAAAAAAAAAAAAAAAAAAAAAAAAA
>PVJA010014356.1:0-19812 GCA_004027025.1 Myocastor coypus
ATTTTTTAAATTTTATTTATTTTTTTCTTGTTTCAGAACCTTTGTTTGTTTATTCACTCATTTTTATGGCCGGCTCAGCCCACCCTGAGGGCAGGGCTGGCGCAGCATGTGGTGCCAGGGATCGAACTGTGGTCCCTGAAGCCGCCCAAGCTTTCCCAAGCAGGCGCTTTAGACCACTGAGCCATCCTGCCGGGCCCGCCACACCCACTATTAAGGCTGCCTGAGCCAGCAAAAAAAAAGGAGAGAGTCAAATTCTGGGCACCTGGGGCAGGGCCAAGGGGACAGGAAGTATGCCTTCTCCACTGGTGGTCCTTAAGATCCAGTAGCCTAGGCGGGTAGAAGGGCTTTCTGCAGGCATCTCTTGTCGGCTTCTCTGCGCCTCTCCTCCACTGGCTTCTGAGGCTCCTGAGAACACTAGCCTCTGCTGTTCCCCCTGTAACAGAGAACCTGGCCTGAGGCCTGGGTCTGGGGCTTCACAGAGAAAGGGCAATAGTTGAGGTTGACAGTGAATGCCCAGGAAGAGTTCAGCAGGTGACTTTCTAGGGTAAGGGCCTTTAGGATGGAGAGTACAATCCAAGTAAAAAAAAAATCTCAGCAACCAAAGAGCTGATGCACCCCCAAAACTAGGCAGCTCAGGAGCACTGGCAGAATAGGCAGGGCTGGGCTAGTGAGGGGGCTGTGAATGACAGATGAGGATCCTGCACCCTGCACCAGCTCCTACAACCTCAGAGGCGGGGAGCAGGGCACTACAGAGAGGACTATGGAAAGAAAGGGTGAGAAGTGGTGGAATGACATAGCCTGGGGTAGAGTGAATAGTGTCTTCAGCAGGACAAAAGGATCTCTCTACTAGGGCTTCTGAAAAGGAGTGGTGGGCTTGGGCACTGCCAGTGGGCTGATGGCTTGTCTGCAGAGTCTCCAAGGGAGGGTGAAGCTCAGGGAGAACAGTGGGCATAGGGGTCAGAAGGTCATGTCAGGTTGAAGGAGTAGTTGTGGTTAGGTGAGGGAAAAGAGATGGGGGAGCTAACCAGAGAACGGGAGAGCACTGGCCTAGCTGGCCCCAGAAGCCGGAGCTGAGGTGGTAACAAGGCACACCTGTAGTGCCCGTGCCACACGTTAGACCTACTTGCCCCACATGGCCACAGCTTCAGGGAAATGATTGCTCTAAGGTTTAGTTTGGTCTCCGGGGGAGGCCACTCCGGCTGTAACTGTAGATGTCAGAGTCAAGCCTGCCTCACCCGCAGCAGCAAGGAGGCCAGTCCCTAGGCAGCTACAGTGCAACCCCTAGCGTGCCTCTAAAGAGTATCACAGGCTCCGGCCAGCCAGCTGTCCTACGAGGCTCTCTAACCCACTTAGGGAATGTGGTATTTATGGTAATATCTCCAGTTAGCACCAGGTACCACTGAGGCTGCTTTTGCAGCATTCCTTGCAGAGCCCCGCAACCTCTACCCAGGCTCTGGAAAGAGGAGGGAGGCTCCGCCCCCTGCCCCTTTTCTTCACCCCACCCTGCTGGGCAATGAAGAAAACAGAAGTGAGTGAAGAGCTGTGATGTGGCTGATTGGGGGGGCTCCGCCATCCCAGAGGGGCTGACCTCAGCCTGGGAGGAATGTGCAGGAGGCGGAGGGAGGGCAGAGGCGGAGCGGGTGGGGGCAGGGCCACAGCCAAAGGCCAGAGTTCTTGGTAGCCCCTCCCTCAGCCCCCCCTTGCTTTGACAAGGCCTTCCAAAGGGAAAGGATACAAGCAAGGAGGGGAGGAGCTGATCTTTCAAAACAGGTGGGCTGGGGTACCCTGGGAATGTGAGAACCAGGTTCGGGGTGGGTGGGGAAATGCTCTGGCTGATCCTGTCCCGGGAGTCCCAGTAGGGCAGGTATGAATTAGAGTATCAGGGAAGGTAGGCCTTAGGTGATGCTGGGGCTCTCCATAGCCTCCTCCCCCACCCCGCCTAAGTCCTCAGGGTTGTGCTACTGGGTGCCCACGTGGCCAACAGCAAAAGGTTATGAGGAGGAGCCTTTAGCCTTGATTACTAAAGCAGGTGTAAACAAGGAGTCCTAGGTCCCATCCAGCCCAGCTGGTTAGTGGCAGGATTGCTATAGCCTTCTAACTTTTTTTTTTTTTGGTGGGACCAGGGTTCGAACTCATGACCTTGCACTTGTCAGGCAGGCACTTGTGCCATGGAGCTATCTCCCTAGCCCCCTGCTATAGCCTTCTTTAGATGTGCATCCTATGCTAGCCACACTGCCCGGAGTCCCACAGAGTGCACAGATGGTAGGATGGGTTGGGGAGGCAGGTGCTGGGCCTTGGCACACAGTACAATTATTTCCTGAAAGAAAAGCCAATACTAGGCAGGATGTGCCACCAATGAGTAGATCCAGAGCCCAGGCAGGTCTATGCCATGGATATCCCCATGAAAAGTAGAAGCCCAAGAAGCTAGGGTGGCCCAAAGAACAGGGGTACAGGCAGGATAGGGACACCAGCTGCCTCTGCTGGTTTTCTGCTTCTACTGAGCCCTAGGCTCAGACTGCCTGACCTTGGCTCAGACTGCCTGACCTTGGGCACTTCAGGAAACTTTTTTTTTTTTTCTTGTTTCAGAACCTTTGTTTGTTTATTCACTCATTTTCATGGCCGGCTCAGCCCACCCCAAGGGCAGGGCACAGCATGTGGTGCCGGGGATCGAACTCGAACTGCAGTCCCTGAAGCCGCCCAGGCTTTCCCAAGCAGGTGCTTTAGACCACTGAGCCATCCCTGAAGCCGCCCAGGCTTTCCCAAGCAGGTGCTTTAGACCACTGAGCCATCCCTGAAGCCGCCCAGGCTTTCCCAAGCAGGTGCTTTAGACCACTGAGCCATTCCTGAAGCCGCCCAGGCTTTCCCAAGCAGGTGCTTTAGACCACTGAGCCATCCCGCCGGGCCCACTTCAGGAAACTCTTGAGTTCTGCTCCACAGCCAGGCTCCCTGGGGCCTCGGGCTGAGGAGCAGAACGCAGAATGGGGATGGGGGAGCGACTTGCGCTCCTTCCCCTGGGGACCTCTGGAGGAGGAAAGGTAGTACCCAGGCTGGGGGATTGGGTCTCAGGCTGCTGGAAAGATGATGGAAATCCTGGTCCACTGAGGGAACTGAGGGTACATGGGGTACAAGCAGGGGTGGGGAGAGCCCTCAAAGACACTTGCTGATCTTGGCTGCTAGGGTGGAAAAACAGCCCAAGAATTTTGTTTGCTTGCATGGGGCCAGGAGAGGCTGCTCAGGTCCAAAGGGAAAGGCAACTTTGCCCAGGGGTAGGCAAAGATGCACCATGGAAATCCAAGAGCTCATGCAGGGATGAATACTCCATCCCCCTCCTCATTACCTTGGCCTTTTCTGGCTCCTATTGTCCACCTCCCAGCTGGTCAGGCCAGTCCAGGAACATAAGAAGAAGAGGCCTGGCCCCAAGGAGGACATCGGGGACTTAGAAATGAGTTTCCGCTGGTATCCAGGGGATAAGCAACATGACTGCCCACCACCACCTGCCTAACAAGCATAAGGTTCTGAGTTCAATTCTTTTTTTTAAATTTTATTTATTTATTTTTTTCTTGTTTCAGAACCTTTATTTGTTTATTCACTCATTTATATGGCTGGCTCAGCCCGCCCGGAGGGCAGGACTGGCGCAGCATGTGGTGCCGGGGATCGAACCACGGTCCCTGCAGCCGCCTAAGCTTTCCTAAGCAGGCGCTTTAGACCGCTGAGCCATCCTGCCGGGCCCCTCTGAGTTCAATTCTTTTTTTTTTTTTTTTTTGGTCTTTTTGAGACAGGGTCTCAGTATGCAGTTGAGGCTGGCCTTGAGCTCACTTTTGTAGCCCAGGCTGGTCTCGAACTTGCATCGATCCTCCTGCCTCAGCCTCCCAAGTGCTGGGATTACAGGCGTGCGCCACCACGCCCGGCAAGAGTTCAATTCTTGATGCAAAGAAACCTTGCACACACTAGAAGTGCCCACACAACCTCACTGACGGTCCTTTGTAAGGAACCGCTGCGCGGCCTCTGAGAGGTGGCGGGTGATGCCTTTGGGGGAACTAAGAAGTCACAGCCAAGCCTCAAGCTCTGACACCTTCACCCAGACCACTGGCAACATGAGCCTTTCCAAGGAGGCATCTTTTGCAGTCAAAATAGGATATGTCCACAGCTGGTCAGGCCAAGGCCCAGGCCCTTCCTCCCAACCCTTCCTCAGGTATCTGGTTCTGGGTATGTCCTAGAAAGAGAGAGTGAGTCAGGGATGTCACACGGTCTGCGCCCACCTCCTGGCTGGGATGCAGAAGCACTGGGTAAAGTGTGGATATAAGGACAGATCCACACCCCACAGTGCTGAAGTGAGATTTGCTGGGAGACCTGCGCCTGCCCCTCTCCACCCTCTTCTCTCTCCCCGCCAGGCTGTCATCACAAGACTGTGGGCCAGGCAGCTGAAGTACTAAATGGTCCAGCTGGTGAGGAAGGACTGGGGCCAGTCCTGGGGGGTCTGTCTGATGGCCAGCAGCCTGGCACTCCCACCCTGTTTATCCATAGGAACTGAGGCAGCAGCTAACTTCCCATGATTCTCAGCTGACACCCCAGCTGTGGAGGGACAGGTAAGGAGCTATAGCCCTCGGGTCTACGCCTGCTGAGAGAGCTGTTGGAGCTGAGGCTGATGGGTAGTCTCTTTTGCCCCTTTTTCTTTTCTTTTCTTTCTTTTTTTTTTAAAGAATTTATATTATTTATTATTTTTATTCTTGTTTCAGAGCCTTTGTTTATTCACTCATTTTCATGGCCAGCTCAGTCCACTCTGAAGGCAGGGCTGGCACAGCATGTGGTGCCGGGGATCGAACCGCGGTCCCTGCAGCCGCCCAAGCTTCCCCAAGCAGGGGCTTTAGACCACTGAGCCATCCCGCTGGGCCCCAGCCCCTTTCTCTTTTCCTTTGACTGGTATGGGGTGATCCTGAGTGCCTAGGCTTGGGGCACCCTCACCCTCAGGCCTTTCTCTTGTGCCCATTCCACTCTGGCTTCCTTCTCCAGCATCCATCCGGCTGTCTGCCCAGTCACCCGATCTCTCCTACCGCCTTGCAAACTTTATAGCGTCATGGGGTGGTGGCTTGTGTTGGCCTGGTGGGGCTGCTCCTTAAAGGAGCCATCAGAGGGTGTTCTGTTGGTTCCCTTCTCTCCTTCCCCAGGACAGATAGGTCTAGGGAGGGAGGTGCCTCTGCTGCGTGCTTGGTGAAGTGTGCGAAGGCTGCCAAGTGGCAGCTTTGCAGACCTCTACAGCCTGAAAAGAGAGAAGTGGTGGTTGGCAAGTGTGAGCAGACGAAGGAAGGGAGGTGGGGTCCCAACCTGGGGGAGGTCCAGGAGCTGGGGATCTGGGCAGAGATGGTGGTGGAGGGTGACACCTGCCCAAGCAGCAGATCCCTTGCTTGATCTCAGCCTGGAATCTCACCTCACTTCTGGGGCTCCTGTGTAAACACCTGCCCAGCCTGCTTTGGAAGGGCAGTGGGCAGGGAGGCTGGACCTAAGGGACCCAGGGAAGGCCACTGAGGTGGAAGGGAAGGCTTAGGAGCATGGAGGCTCTGAGCAGGAAAAGAGTCTCCACTAGCAGCCTGTGGAGGAGAGTGGCTGCCTCCCCTTTCCCCAATTCCTTTGGGTCTAAAACTTGAGTTCCCAGGAATTCCTGTGTCCAATACCTAACTGTGCCACAGAGAGGGAGCAGTCGTGTAGCCCCTCCCCCGTAGGGCTGGATCCCATTGGAGGCTCAGGGCCTTAGAAAGTGAGGCATTTGCTCACTTGTGCACCCACTGAGATACACAAATTTTGTGTACACACACTTGCATAGGCACAAATGTGTGACGTGTACGAACATGCACACACTGCATAGATGTGCACACAGTATCACATTTGTACATACACACATATCTACTTTTTTTGGTAGGACCAGGGTTCAAATTCATGACCTTGCACTTGCCTGGCAGGCACTTGTGCCACACAGCCATCTCCCCAGCCCCTCATAAACACATATTTACAAACATAGCCAGTATCTACACAGGCCTGATACAACACATGGTTGGACACAGACATGTACATGTCTATGCTTTTTTTGTGGTACCGGGATTGAACTCAGGACCTTGTGCTTGCCAGGCAAGCGCTTATTCTACTGAGCTATCTCCCCAGCCCTACACATCTATACTCATGCACACACACTACACACATGCACAGTTTTGCAAAGGGACCCTCACTTCTTTTTTTCTTTTCTTTTCTTGTGATACTGGGGATTGAACTTGGGACCTTGCACATGTCAGTCAGGCGCTTATGCCATTGAGCTGTCTCCCTGACCAAGGAACAGTCACACTGACAGGCACCCACAGCATTGGCTCCACCCGCAAAGTGCCTCCGTGCTTCTCTGTGGTTCTGTGAGTCCATCGCCACCTCCACAGCTCTGGCCCCTCCTGGCACCCCCTTTCTCCATGGGCTTGCTTTACTCATCCACTTGGAGCCCAGCCCTTGACACAACTCCTCGTTGGCATCCTGCCTACTCCCGCATGGGGCCCTTGTCTGTGTCGTCCACAATCCTAGCCCCAGCTCCAGGCTGGCATGAAGTGGGCACACAGTGTTTGTGATTAATGTCTGTGAGTGTGTATACAGGAGAGGAGGTTACTAGGGAGGGGAGGGTGACGTGGTAGGGCAGGCGCCTGCCAGTGCAGGGTGACCTGAGGGTGTGCCCAGCGTGGGTGTGTCTGTGATTGTGGCCAGGGGGGGCACACTCTGAGGGGAGGGCTCAGGAACCGGAATGTGACCCCCCAGCCTCTTTCCCCAGGGGCTGTAATCTGATCCTTGGGGACTCCCCCCCCACACAGCCTCCCGCCCTAGCTGCCCTAGCTGCTGCCGACTCCTTCTCTTCCAGATCCTGGGGCAGAGTCCAGGGAGGCTCAAGGCTCCTCCACACACACCCGCTGAATCCGGAGCGCTCTGAGCTGCCGGCATGGGGCGTGCTGAGGCCGCCGCCATTATCCTAGGCCTGGCCCTACTCTGGGCAGCAGGGCTGGGGCATGCTATCCCCAGCCCCCCACGCCTTCGACTCTCCTTTCAAGGTAGGTGCACCTGGCGGACAGGAGGGCCAGGCTCAGGGTGAGCAGGCAAGGAGCCCAGGGTGACAGGGGACTCTAGCAGTGGTGATTGTTCTATGTGTGCCTGTCACTGACCCCTATGGAGTTGGGGGGCTGTCCTGGCTTCAGCTCCCACATTCTCTGCCCACATTCTCCTCATGCTTTTTCAGGAAGCCCCCTCCTGTTCCCATAGCAACCGTCCCATCCCTTTTCCCGAAGGTCATCGGAAAGAGGAGAATCATAAGTTGAGGATCCTGAGAGCTCCCTTCTCACACCCCCTACCCAGAGGGGTGATTACTAGAGGCAGTGCTTAGGGTGGGCAATTCTGTTGAGCTCTAGTTGGTGGCAGGCTGACTGGAAGGGAACTTTCAGCCTTTGGAGGGTCATCCTTACCTGCCCAAGCTCCCCCAGAACCCTGGTGTCCACACGCCTGACCTTGCAATGCGCCCACCGGGAGACACTGCTTGTCACAGCATGCTTTCCTCAGCCTATTTTCCTCTTCCTGGGGGCTGCACCACCCACTCTGCAGCTCCACACGTACACCTGGGTGGGCCTGCCCTCATCTTGTGAGCTCACACCTACCCACCCACACGTATGGGGGCAGTTTACATGTCAAATCTTAGTCTGTACAGAGATGGCCATGGCAGGTGAGTCTCCGGTGGTGTTCCTTGCTTACAGAGCTCCAGGCCTGGCATGGCCTCCGGACTTTCAGGCTGGAGCGGACCTGTTGCTATGAAGCCTTGCTGGTGGATGAGGAGCGTGGACGGCTGTTTGTGGGTGCCGAGAACCATGTGGCTTCCCTCAGCCTGGACAACATCAGCAAGCAGCCCAAGAAGGTGTCAGGGACCCCTAAAGCAATGCTCCCAGTGAAGAAAGAGCCCTAGTGCCCCATTCCAAACTGCTTTGATAAGTCAGAGGGGTGGGCTTCCCCAGGGAAGAGACCTGTGGGCTAGAGCATATCTGTTTTTCTCTCCCTACCCCATAGCTGTCCTGGCCAGCCCCAGTTGAATGGCGGGAAGAGTGCAACTGGGCAGGGAAGGACATTGGTGTGAGTGACAGCTACCAGGGTGGGGATGGGGAGAGTGGGAGTAGGGAGGCTGGGCCCGGTGCCCCAGAGATAGGGCAAAACTCAGACAGAAGCCTGTCTGTTGTGGCTGGGAAGAGGGCAGGGAGGTCAAGGCGGCTGAGGTCTGGAGGTGGTGAGTCAGGGTACAGGCTCATGTGATTCTTCTGGGGAGCCTGTGAATGGCAGTGGGGTACTGTGTGTGCCTGTGTTTCTCCATATATCCACTCTGTGAGAGGTGAAGGGTGGGGTGGGCTGGTCACCAGGGCACTGACATTCTAACAGACCATGACAGTACTTGCTAGAGTGGCTTCAGAAAAGAGACAGGTGGGAATAGTGTGGTAGACGGGGACCTCTGGTTCACCTCCCAGAGGAAGCCTCACTGCCCCAATGCTACCTGCTCACTAGACTGAGTGCATGAACTTTGTGAAGTTACTCCATCTCTACAACCACACCCATGTGCTGGCCTGTGGCACAGGAGCCTTCCACCCCATCTGTGCATTTGTGCAAGTGGGCCACCAGCTGGAGGTAAGGACAGCTAGGCAGGGGTGGCTGGGAGGGTAAAAGAAGGGATGGCCGTAATGCCTCCTGTCTCTCAGGAGCCCATACTCTCGCTGGAATCAAGAAGGCTGGAGGATGGCAAGGGAAAGAGTCCCTATGACCCTAGGCATCGGGCGGCCTCCGTGCTGGTGGGTGAGTCCAAACATTGGGATTTCAATGAAACTATTATCTCGTACAAGTTCTAGGACCTCGCAAATTGCAACACCCCAGGGCATCAGGAGTCCCCACAGCTCACTAACTCCCAGAGACCGCCCAGAGCTCCACAGGTGCTCCTACCCGGGAGCCCATGCTTGACTGAGCAGCCCTTCCCCTATCTGCAGGGGAGGAGCTATACTCAGGGGTGGCGGCAGACCTCATGGGCCGGGACTTCACCATCTTTCGAAGCCTGGGCCAACGACCAAGTCTCCGAACAGAGCCACACGATTCCCGCTGGCTCAATGGTGAGAGGCTGCCGAAAGCCAGTGGGAGGGGGCTGCCACAGGGCAGATGCCACACAGGATAAAGTAAGCAAGCAGTGGCCAGAGGGGTCTCACCAAGTAGCTACCGTAATTAGGCCCCATGCCAGGTAAGCATGGCCCATACTATCTTTGGGTACACAGATTTCACAACAAATACATGAGAAGACCAATTGCAATGACCTTGAGGCTCATGAGAGAATAGAGAGGAAGCAAAGAAGAAACTGGGTTGGGGGAAAGAAGCCACCTTGCTGAGGAGAGGTGTTCATTAATTCCCAAAGCACAAACCAGCCAGTCAATAGAATTTGAGAGAAGAGGATTCCAAGTAAAGGCAACAACTAGTCTGAAGGCTCTGAGGTAGGAACACAACAAACAAATTTACGGAATTAGCAATGGCTAGGGGACTAGATTGTCAGGGGTGGAGTATTCTAAGGCATGGGACCCAGAAGGATTTGAAGCAGGAATGATACGATAGGGAGGGACTTATGAGTAAAGGTGAAACTAGACATTGACTTTTTTTTCCCAGGCCTAGGTCTGGAGAAACTGAAGGGTAAGACTAGAGGCTACCAGGCGTCCCTGCCTGCTTAGTCAGGTAGCTCCGGTCTCTGCTGCCCCCTGGTGGCTACTTCTTGCCTCACAGGCTGTGGTTCTTGAACAGATCCTGAGGAGTCAAATGCTGCTCCAGTAGAGCTGCAGGCAGTAAGGGGAAGAGAGGCTGTCAGTGGGTCCAGTATCAGGTCAGAGACCCGGAATCACTGATCCCACCTCCCGTTGTGGCTAGAACCCAAGTTTGTCAAGGTCTTTTGGATCCCAGAGAGTGAGAACCCAGATGACGACAAAATCTACTTCTTCTTCCATGAGTGGGCAGTGGAGGCAGCGCCAGTACTGGGGCGCCTGACTGTGTCTCGAGTTGGCCAGATCTGCCGGGTGAGGAGTCACTGGGCCACTCACCCCCTATCAACCTCGTCCCACCCTTTGCCCAGTGAGGTCCTGTTCTCATACCCTTGGGTCCTCTTGGTAGAATGACATGGGTGGCCAGCGCAGTTTGGTCAATAAGTGGACGACGTTCCTGAAGGCACGGTTGGTATGCTCTGTGCCTGGCGTGGAGGGTGACACTCACTTCGACCAGCTCCGTGAGTGCCTGGGGTAGAAGGTGGGATGGAGGCAGGGACTGGGGTGTGGACACCAGGAGCACAACTGGGCCAGAGGAGCTGTGGTCCTCCCCAACCTGAGTTTTTCCCTGCAGAGGATGTATTCCTGCTGTCCTCAAGGGACTCCCGAAACCCACTGCTCTATGCTGTCTTTTCCACATCCAGGTAAGGGGTAGGATGGAAGGCATCCATAGGTCAGGGTCAGCTGAGCTCTCTGTGACCCTCAGTCTTCTCTCCTTGCTACTGCAGCGGCATCTTCCAGGGCTCTGCTGTGTGTGTGTACAGCATGAATGATGTGCGCCGGGCCTTCCTGGGACCGTTTGCACACAAGGAGGGGCCCACACACCAGTGGGTGGCCTACCAGGGCCGTGTTCCCTACCCCAGGCCTGGCATGGTATGTATCTAACAGACTCCTCCCACAGCTCATTTCAAAGCCTCAAAGGTACAGAACCTGGTCCGAGGCCTTCTTGGAAAATGTGGATGCTTTTGTTATGGATGAGAAAGATCACCGTCTTCAGACAGGGATCATCATGGAAAAGCTGTGATTTGTTCTCCTCCTTAGTCTGAGGTTCAGTCTGAGCCTCCCCACAACACCTATACTAATTGTCCAGGTCATCATTCTGTCTCCTTCCACATTCTGTGTGTCCAGAGGACATTCGATGTTGTTCTTGCCTACATCCTTGCTTACCTTTCCCCTCTAGTGTCCCAGCAAGACCTTTGGCTCCTTCAGTTCCACCAAGGACTTCCCTGACGACGTCATCCAGTTTGCCAGGAACCATCCTCTCATGTATAACCCGGTCCTGCCCATTGGGGGGCGCCCTGTCTTCATGCAAGTGAGTGCCGGTTACACCTTCACTCAAATCGCTGTGGACCGTGTAGCAGCTGCTGATGGGCACTATGATGTCCTCTTCATTGGCACAGGTCAGAGCCCATAGTGACCCCCAGACCTACTCAGGTTCTTTTCGCTGCCTGTTTAGTCTTATCTCCACATCTTCTCCTGGGCTGTGGCCCCACCTTCTGGATCCTTCCTTGATTGTTCCAACCCACATTCTTCACTTCTTCAAGACCAATCAGGCTAGCCCGGCGTGGTGGCGGGCGCCTGCCTGCGTGGTGGCCGGCGCCTGTAATCCTAGCACTTGGGAGGCTGAGGCAGAGGATCAGTGCGAGTTCAAGACTAGCCTGGGCTGCAGAAGTGAACTGCATAGTGAGATTCAGAACTGCATAGAAAGACCCTGTCTCAAAAAGACAAAAAAAAAAAAACCAAAAAACAAACAAACAAACAAAAAAAAAACCAATCAGGCTGAGTGCAGGCCTTAGAAGCAGAGCAGAGGGACTCTGGCTTTGCTACCAGGGAACACCAGTGGCCACACTCCTTTCTCATCCCTGCAGACGTGGGAACGGTGCTGAAGGTGATCTCGCTCCCCAAAAGCAGCCAGCCAAGTTCCGAGGGACTGCTTCTGGAAGAGCTACACGTGTTTGAGGTGAGGCTTCACCTTCCAGTTGCACGCCCCAGGCTCCCCAGCACAATAAACCCTGATCCCAGCGATTTTGTTCTCTCAGCACTCAGCTGCTGTCACCAGCATGCAGATCTCCTCCAAGAGGGTAAGTGACCAGAAGGGTGGGGGCTGGAAGGGACTGAGCTTGTATCAGGATGCCCCAGCCATCTCAGTCCCTCTTGCCCCTGGTAGTTACAGCCCTGTTTTGAGTAGAAGCACTGTGGGGCTGGGGAGATAGCTCCAAGGCACAAGTGCCTGCTGGGCAAATACAAGGTCATGAGTTTGAACCCTGGTCCCACAAAAAAAAAAAAAAAAAAAAAAGAAGCACTGTGTAACTCTTAAGCAAGAGCTCAGTGTTTCTGTCAGATGGGGTAAGGGATCCATGCCTGATGGGAGGCACACAAGGGGCCACCCTTGGTCAGCGGGGAGCCCTTCCTGCCCTCCAGCATCAGCTGTACATAGCTTCACGGAGCTCAGTGGCCCAGATCTCCTTGCACCGCTGTGCAGCCCATGGCCGCGCCTGCGCAGAATGCTGTTTGGCACGTGACCCCTACTGTGCCTGGGATGGGGCAAAGTGTACGCGCTTCCAGCCTAGTGCCAAGAGGTGAGCGGAGTCAGGGTTCGGGTGCGACGCACGGAAAAAGAGGGTTTTTTTTTGGGGGGGGGGACCAGGGTTCGAACTCACGACCTTGCACTTGCCCAGCAGGCACTTGTGCCTCGGAGCTATCTCCCCAGCCCCCCAAAAGAGGGGTTTTTGCCACCCGGGAGAATGGAAGAAGGGTTCAAGAGGATCCATTTTCTTCACAGGCGGTTCCGGCGACAAGACATAAGGAATGGCGACCCCAGCATGCTTTGTTCCAGGGGTGAGTGTCCTGTCCGTCCTGTCTGCCCCCATGCTCAGCCCCGACGGTGTCTCATGCCTCCTTGGACTGCTGAATTCGTATTTTCCTTGTCCCAAGACTCGTCCCGTCCTGCTTTGCTGGAGCGGAAGGTCTTTGGCGTGGAGGGCGGCAGTGCCTTCTTGGAGTGTGAGCCCCGCTCTCTGCAGGCGCACGTGGAGTGGACTTTCCAGCGCACAGGACAGTCTGCTTACGCGCAGGTCCGCCTTGTTTTGCCCTCCCAGCCAGTGCCCTCTAGTCCCCTAATTCCAGGATAGGTCTTGCACTCCCTGGAGAGGCCCGTGACTGACACCCACCCATCCAGGTCCAGGTGAAGTCCAGCCCAGTCAGACCCCTCACCTGCGCAGCACAAATGGGCCCCTGACCTGGAGTCCATTTAGGTTAGGTCTCACCGTGTCCAGCCAGGTTGGGGACCTAACCTATCACTGGGGCCAGGTCTGCCTCTGAACCGCCATTGACCTTTATGACCGGCCCCACATCCAGGTGAACCTGTACCACCCACCACAGCCAATGGGCAACCAATCTTGAAGCACACCTGCAGGTGCATGTTCCCCATTAGCCTTTGGCTCCCAAGGGCCCTGTGCTGGCTCCTGGCCTCACCACTCCGCCTTCCGCAGGTGCCAGTGGAGGAGCGCGCCGAACGCGCGGCGCGGGGGCTGCTGCTGCGGGCGTTGCGGCGCCAGGACTCGGGCGTGTACCTGTGCGCCGCCGTTGAGCACGGCTTTTCGCAGCCGCTGCGCCGCCTCGCGCTGCACGTTCTGAGCGCAACGCAGGCTGAGCGGCTGGCGCGGGCCGAGGAGGTTATATCCCCTGCGTCCCCGGGCCCTAAACTCTGGTACCGGGACTTTCTGCAGCTGGTGGAGCCGGGCGGCGGCGGCGGCGGCGGCGGCGGCGCAAGCACCCTGAGCATGTGTCGGCCGCTGCACACGCCGCGCGCCCCGGGGCCCGAACCGCGCAGGAAGAGTCGCAACCGGCGGACCCAGGCCTCCGAGCCACGCGCCGAGAGGGGGCCGCGCAGCGCCGGTCACTGGTGACTGGGTTGTCC
Organism: Myocastor coypus; assembly: GCA_004027025.1. NCBI lineage: Eukaryota > Metazoa > Chordata > Mammalia > Rodentia > Myocastoridae > Myocastor > Myocastor coypus. Next base: position 13,756 of record PVJA010014356.1, read on the forward strand.
CCATGCGGGGACCAGGAGGGAAACGAGAGGCCAGAGTGGGGGCAGACAGGCCCCAGGAGGACGCATGGGCTGGAGCTGGACACACTGTGGTCCCCGGGCCAATGGAGATACGGAAGGACAGGCCCTGGCCCAGGGGCAGCTGTGCCGGCTTATTTATTAACAGGATAACCCTTGAATGTAGCCCTAGAAGGGTGGCCCAGGCCTGGTGCGGGATCTGGCTCAGAGGGAGGGAACAGAGAAGCAGGGCTTCAGCAACGACCAGGGCCAGGGAAGTGCCCTGAGTGCCTTCTCTGGCAGGGGGATCTTTCCCAGGCAGTGAGCAGAAGGCTGTGAACAAGCTGGGCCATTGGGGGCGGGGCGAGGCAGACCGACTGTACTAAAGTAATGCAATAAACACATTATCAGCTAAAGCTGGAGTGACCACAGCAAACAACTGCTACTAGAATTTGCTGTGTGGTCTTAGGCGTCTAACTAGCAGTCTCAGAGCCTGAGTTTCCCCTGTCTGTTTGCTGTGGTGAGGATTTAAAGTAGTGCATACATAACTGAGCAGGTTCTGTAGGGCCTGTGGGATTAGTACCGACATGCACAGTACATTCTGTATAATTTAAGGCCTAAGTGCATCTGGAATGGTGGTACATGCCTGTATACCAGCGCTTATGAGGCTGAAACAATAGGATCTCCAGTTGCAGGCCAGCCTGAGTGACATGGTAAAATCTTGCTTTTTTTTTTTTTTTTTTTTTTTTTTTTGTGGGACCAGGGTTCGAACTCACAATCTTGCACTTGCCCAGCAGGCACTTGTGCCTCGGAGCTATCTCCCCGGCCCCTAAATCTTGCTTTTTTCAAAAAAAAGCCTAAGTACTGCATCCTGAGAAAAACAAAGTTGGGTGATGTGAAAAATAATGTGAAAGGGCCCAGCAGGATCGCTCAGTGGTCTAAAGCGCCTGCTTAGGAAAGCTTAGGCAGCTGCAGGGACTGCAGTTCGATCCCCGGCACCACATGCTGCGCCAGCCCTGCCCTCAGGGCAGGCTGAGCCAGCCATAAAAATAAATAAATAAACAAACAAAAGTTCTGAAACAAGAAAAAAAAAATCTTAAAAAAAAAAGAAAGAAAGAAAGAAAATAATGTGAAAAAGTGAAATATGGAGGCAGCCACAGGAATACCTGAGGGTAGGGGGCTGAGCATTCCAGAAGGAAACAGCCAGTGCAAAGTCCTGGAGAGAGGAACAAAGTTGCCAGGTTTGAGGAGCAACAAGAGGCTCATGTGACACAGTGATCCAACACCTTTGAGAGGCAGAACCCACAGGGTTGCTCTGACACCATCATCAGGAAAAAGCTGCACAGTGGGCCATGCACTTGGGAAGGGCAGGAAGCTGGACCACTCCCCCCACCCCCACCCCCACCCCCGCATGAGCATTGCTGTGCATCCTCACTGGACCCGTAAGACCTGCGTGTCCTGTTTAGAGAAGAGGGGGAAAAGTGCCTAGTCCCAAGAGCTTCAGACATATGGCTGTATCTCTGGTCTCAGTGCGCTGTGCCAGGGAGGAACCACTCACTGTTCCTGTTTCACAGATGGAAACCAGAAAGGCTGATCCTTTACCTAAGGTTGTAAACTTGTTTGATTTTTGGTGGTACCAGGGACTGAACTCAGGACCTTATACTTGCCAGGCAAGCACTTATTGCACTGAGCTATCTCCCCGGGCCCAAGGTTGTAAACTTAGAAGAACTACACTGGGCATCATGGTGCACACCTGTGATCTTTAAGAGGCTGAGAGGGGCCTGGCAGGATGGCTCAGTGGTCTAAAGTGCCTGCTTAGGAAAGCTTGGGCAGCTGCAGGGACCATGGTTCGATCCCTGGCACCACATACTGCGCCAGCCCTGCCCTGGGCAGGCTGAGCCAGCCATAAAAATAAATAAACAAAAGTTCTGAAACAAGAAAAAAATAAAATAAAAATTAAAAAAGAAATAAGAGGCTGAAGAGAGCAAGATGACAAGTTTGAGCCAAACTTGGCCAACTTATTGAGAGTGAGATCCATATCTCAAGATAAAAAATTAAAAAATGGAGGCTTGCTGATTAGCTCAGTTGTTTAAAGTGCCAGCTTGGACAAACTCAGTCAGGCGCAGGGGACGGTGGTTCGATCCCCAGCTCCATATGTGGCAACAGGCTTGCCCTTAAGGCAGCCTCAGCCAGATAAAAAATACAAAAATAAAAAGGCTGAGAGAAAAAAAAAAAAAAACAAAAACTACTGTAATAGAAGCACCAGCCTCCAATTCAGTATGAGTGTCAGTATGACATGGCCCATGTGTATCCTGTGTGTACACATCTGTGGACACCCACCTGTGGGGCTGAGTCCTGATGGCACCGGACTCCAATTGTGCCCCTTCCTCTAGTCCTTGGGCCCTGCAGGTCACACAGTTTGTGGGTGCTTGTCCAGCTTTTGTTGGGAGATGATTGGACTATAGGTAAGGACCTGTAGGGCTAAGATGTGCCTGAGTAGAAGAAATGTGTGGCATCTTTTTCTTTTTGCACTATTGGGGGTAAAGCCCAGGGCCTTGTGCATGCTCTCCCATGAGCGATTTCCCCAGCCCTCCCTTTATTTTTGATATTTGTTATAAATTTTGAGGGGCTGGGGAGATAGCTCAGTGGCATAAGCGCCTGTCTGACAAGCCTAGGAAGTCTTGCAAGGTCCCAAGTTTGATCTCTAGTACAAACAAACAAACAAAAACCCAAACCCAAAACCTAACAAACAAAAAGAACTGTTGCCATTGCTTGTACCCTTTTGATTTTTTTGCCACCACCATGAACTGCTGCCCTCTGCCATGTGCCAGTCTGCCTTGTTGCCAGCTGAATGTGGACTTTTTGAAACCTCCCATAACTGTGAGCTAAATAAACCTTTCCTAAAAAAACAGCTAAATTTTGAGATAGGACGTCTGGTTTTCCAGGCTGGCCTCAAACTTGCCATCTTCCTATCTCAGCCTCCTCAGTAACCCAAATTATAGGTGTGTGCCCTGTCTGGCTAGGGCCTCTGTCATAGCTGCCACGTGAAGTATTGCTACTACAGGCTGAGTTTTAGGTGGCTGTTCTGGATGAAAGCCCCAGGCCTGTGTATATGTCAGGGTGGAATGGTTCCCTGAGGAGGACCCTATATTGGTGGAGCTCTTGGTTGAGCTAAGTCACCAGGTGGATAGTCCAGGTTATTGGTGGTGGACCTATGGCACATGGGCTGCGGTGGTGTTATCACTGAAAGCTCTAAAAGGTTCACCAGCACTGCTCTAGGTTGACCCATACATGTCACTCTGCCCCTTACCTTAAGGCTGAGAGCTGCCCCCTCTCTAAATATAGCCCAGTGGGCTGAGCTCAGGCTTATTTTAAGGCCAGGTTGGAAGGTGGCCAGGCCTTCCCAGGCTCCCAGAGGAGCCACTGCTGCCTTTGTTCATGCCTGCTGCTGGGCACCCTCATCAGCCAGACTGTCCACCACTTGCTATGCCTGAGGAGACCCAGGAAGGTAGGAGAGGGTGACTAGGAGGGAGGGCAAAACTCCAGTCCTGTGACTTTGTGGGTGACAGGAACCCAACCTCTGGGCCACCGACTTTTTTTTTTTCTCTCTCTCTGAGACAGGGTCTCACTATGCAGTTCAGTCTGGCCTTGAGCTCACTTTTGTAGCCCAGGCTGGTCTCAAACTTGCACTGATCCTCCTGCCTCAGCTCTGCAAATGCTGGGATTACAGGTGTGCGCCACGCCTGGCTACTGACTTTTCTAGTCATCAATTTCCATGTCCTGTCTCTAGAAAAGGACCTAACCCTGTGCATGGAGGCGGAGCCTAGCATATGTGGAATCCTCCACCCCAGGCTATGGTTGTTTGTCCTGTTGTGACACCAGGGGAGACTGAGGGAAGTGCCCCACTTTAGAAGTGGGTCAGCTACAGGCTGTGACCAAGCAGATGTGGGCATCTGGGTGCTGCTTGGCTAGTCCCTACCACCCCCCAGTACTAGGTATTGAACTAAGTGCTAATCTTTGTCTCCAGTCTTTGAGACAGGGTCTCAATAAGTCACTCAGCTGGCCTCAGACTTGTGATCTCCTACTTAAACCTCCCAAATAGCTGAGAATACAGGCATGTACCACCATGTCTGACCTTTACCTTTCTTTCAGGGAGGAAAATAGGAATGAGATTGGGCACTGGGGTATACCTGGCCTGAGAACTGAGTAGGCAGTGTCTCATCCTTCCCCAATCTGAGTCAAAGTAGCCCCAGTTGGTCAAGAACTTGGTGGGTAAGCACTGTATATAGGGAGCACAAAGTTGGGCATAGTGGCACACACTTGTAATCCCTGTGTTCACTCTGAAAGCCCATTTTGGAAACTTAGTAAGAGCCTGTCTGAAAAAGGTGGCCTGAGATATAATAGTTCAGCAGCACAGCACTGGCAAGCATGAGTTTGTGAGTTCAATTCCCAGCACAAAGAATTTAAAAAGGGCTGAGGATATAGCTCAGTGGAAAGGCCCTGTATTTAATGCACAATTAAAAACAAAAACAAAAACAAACAACAACAAAAATGAGTAAAGCATAATAGAGTGAAAAGAGTATTTTTTTTTTTTTTTGAAAGAGGGAACTTAATATGACTTCCAGTCTGCCTACAGCTTAAGGACTGGCAGCTTGTTTTTATTTGACTTGCTTTTGAGTATGCCAAGTCAGCAGCTTCAGTTTATGAACGTTGCATTACTGTCCCAAGAATATCAGTTGTTGCCTCTATCAGGAAATTGCCCCCTGGTTTCCTCTTCACTGTAACCTAGCTGCCATGTGGGGAAGAAACCAGGAAGGTATTTCCTGGGTCAAGATTTTAAAAATTCAGATCAAAGAACACAAGAAAAAATACATAATTAAATATTTATAGCTGGGCGTGGTGGCTCACGCCTGTAATCCCAGCACTTCGAAGGCTGAGGCAGGAGGATTGGTGAGAGTTCAAGACCAGCCTGGGCTACAAAAGTGAGCTCAAGGCCAGCCTCAACTGCCTAGCGAGACCCTGTCTCAAAAGGACCAAAAAAAAGAAAAAAAAATTTATAAATCAGCCAGAAGTGGTATAAGCCTATGACCCCAGGACTCAGGAGGCTGAGGCAGAAGGATTGCTGAATTTGAATCCAGTCTGAACTACTACATACATCAAGACCAGCCTAAACTATATAATGGGATCCTGTCTCAAAAAAAATCATGCCGGGCATGATGGTGCACACTGTAATCCCAGCACTTGGGAGGCTGAGGCAGTAGGATTGGTGTGATTTTGAGACCAGCCTGGGATACAGAAGTGAGCTCAAGGCCAGCCTGAATTGGATAGCAAGACCCCGTCTCAAAAAGAAAAAAAAAAAATAAATAAATAAATAAATAATATCTTTTATTTGGTACAGGGTCTTGCTATGCAGCTCACAGATTTTCCTATCTCAGCCTCCCCAGTGCTGGATTATGGACATGTGCCACACCATGAGCTTGGCATCAGGGCTCACACAGTGGCTGACATGGCGTGTGGCACTGGGGATTGAACCCAGGGCCTTACACTTGCTGGACAGGCACTTAGACCTCCAAGCTATCTCTCCAGCCTGTGAAGTATTTTGATGGGAGTACTGGGTATGTTGGCAGATACCTGCAATCCCAGCACTTGGGAGGCTGGGTCAGAGGATCACTGCAAATTCCAAGATCAGCCTGGGCCACAAAGTGAGTTCAAGGTCAGCCTGAGCTGAGTAAGGAGATCCTGTCTCAAAAAGACAAAAACAATTGATGGTACTCCTGAGGCTAGGCTGGGAACTTTTTTTTTTAAAATAATTTTTTAGGGGCTGGGGAAATAGCTCCGTGGCACAAGAGCCTGCCTGGCAAGTGCAAGGTCGTGAGTTTGAACCCTGGTCCCACCAAAAAAAAAAAAATTTTATTTATTTATTTATTTATTGTTTCAGAACCTTTGTTTATTCACTCATTTTTATGGCCAGCTCAGCCCACCCTGAGAGCAGGCACAGCATGTGGTGCCGGGGATTGAACCGCAGTCCCTGAAGCTGCCCAAGCTTTCCCAAGCAGGAGCTTT
>PVJA010014356.1:19912-47814 GCA_004027025.1 Myocastor coypus
TATCTATCTATCTATCTATCTATCTATCTTGTTTCAGAACCTTTGTTTATTCACTCATTTTTATGGCTGGCTCAGCCCACCCCGGGGGCAGGGCTGGCGCAGCATGTGGTGCCGGGGATCAAACCAAGGTCCCTGAAGCCGCCCAAGCTTTCCCAAGCAGGGGCTTTAGACCACTGAGCCATCCCACCAGGCCCCTTTTGTTTGTTTTCTTGTGGGACTGGGGTTTGAACTCACGACCTTACACTTTCCAGGCAGGCACTTGTGCCACGAAGCTATCTCCCCTGCCCCTAAGAAAGGTTATTTTGACAGCACAGTGGTGCACATCTGTAATTTGGAGGATAGGGCAGGAGGAGGGCAAGTTCAAGGCCAGCCTGCACAACTTACTGAGGCCATGTGTCAAAAACAAAGAAATTGGGGCTGGGGAGATAGCTCCGAGGCACAAGTGCCTGCTGGGCAAGTGCAAGGTCGTGAGTTCGAACCCTGGTCCCACAAAAAAAAAAAAAAAAAAAAAAAAAAAAAAAAAAGAAGAAATTGAAAATATGTAATATAACCATTGTTAAATTTAAACAATAAAAATATTAAATTTAAAAAAAAAAAAAAAGCTACCAAAAAACAACAAAAAAAGGAAGAAAATGCTGGGAATGGAACTCCTCACTGCCAGCCAGGCATAGTGTTGTACACCTGTAATCCCAGCACTTGGGAGGCTGAGGCAGGAGGACTGATATGAGTTCGAGACCAGCCTGGGCTATAAAAGTGAGCCCAGGGCCCGGCAGGATGGCTCAGTGGTCTAAAGCGCCTGCTTAGGAAAGCTTGGGCAGCTGCAGGGCCCGGGGTTCGATCCCCGGCACCACATGCTGCGCCAGCCCTGCCCTCAGGGCAGGCTGAGGCGGCCATAAAAGTAAATAAACAAACAAAAGTGAGCCTAAGGCCAGCTTGAACAGCATAGTGAGACCCTGTCTCAAAAAGACAAAAACAAAACAAACAAACAAAAAAACCAAGTCAGCCTGCACTACAAAGTGCAAATGTTCTCTTTAAAAAAAGGCAAAAACAAATCTTAGTTTGACTAAAAAGTTTTTAACTTCTCAAATTAGCAAATACATATACAAATGTATGAATATAAACTGTTTCTCGGGGCCCAGCGGGATGGCTTAGTGGTCTAAAGTGCCTGCTTGGGAAAGCTTGGGTGGCTTCAGGGACCGTAGTTCGATCCCCAGCACCACATGCTGCACCAGCCCTGCCCCTCGGGGTGGGCTGAGCCGGCCATAAAAATTAGTGAATAAACAAACAAAGGTTCTGAAATAAGAAAAAAAATAAATAAACATAATTTAAAAAATAAACTGTTTCTCATGCTGCACTTGGTGAGGCATAAAAATTACCAGGAGTTCAAGGCAAGACCCTGCTTCCCCCCAGTCCCACCAAAAAAAAAAAAAAAGACCCTGCTTCCCCCTCAGAAAAAAATTTCAGTGGGGATATCTGATGATAGCAGTATTGTACCTACAGATTATGTACACAATTCTCAAGAACAATGTGATGAGTTTTACCTCTGCTTTTCGATCAAGTAATTCCATTTGTTAGAACTGTCCCTAATGACTATTAAGAAATTGTGAAAAACTTGGGGCCCAGCAGGATGGCTCAGTGGTTTAAAGCGCCGGCTTAGGAAAGCTTAGGTGGCTGTAGGGACCGCGGTTCGATCCTGGGCACCACATGCTGCGCCAGCCCTGCCCTCAGGGCAGGCTGAGCCAGCCATACAAATATATAAATAAACAAATAAAAGCTCTGAAACAAGAAAAAAAAATTGTGAAAAACTTCATATGCAATGATGGATGATGCCCAACTGGAAATAACCTAAGTGTCCAGGCAGCTTCAGGGGGTGGTAGGGGAATCCTCTACAAAAGCTCCACTGTACCCCAATCTCCCTAAATCCCTATTATCTGAGGCTACCTGGGAGCAAGTTAAGGGCGACTGGCCTGCTTGAATGAGCCCTATACCTCTGTAGATACTGTGGCACCAACACAGAGCCAGAAAACCAAGGGGCCACTGGCCCCTAGCCATGTGCCTGAAGTGCGGCTACATCGAGTGGAATCCATCAGTGACCTACACAGCGAAGGTACCGGGATGCAAAAGGATGTACTGGGAGGGGGGGAAAGCCCACTTTCCCCTAACGTCTGTTCTACTCCGCAGGCCTGACACACCTATATCTGACTGAAGAGGCACGGCCGTGGGATGAGTTGCTGGGCATCTTGCCGCCATCGCTATGTGCCCAGGCTGGCTGTGGTACAATGTGTGGCCACAGCAGGTTCCTGCTGCTGCTGGTACTGCTAGTGCTCACCTGCCTGGCACTCGCCATCTTGGCTGTCTACCTGAGTGGTAGGGAAAGGCAGGGCGGGTGGGGATCAACTGGGAGACCCTTTGGAAGGAACACTTGCTGCAGTAGTGAAGGGTGGGGGTCAGAGGGCCGCCTGTTGCTGGGGTGTGGATGTCCGAGTCAGCATGTGACCTAACAAGATCCCACAAACACCTGCCCATCCCCAGTGCTTCAGAGTGAATCCCTACGGGTCCTGGCACATACGCTGCACACTCAGGAGGAGATGCTACTCAAGCTCCGACTGGCCAGCCTCAGTCAGCTGCGGAGGTTGAACTCCAGTGAAGCCCGAGCACCCAGCTGAAACTCTACTTGGACTGGGACATAGAGGCTGTGAGGGGAATAAAGCAGGTGTCGGCAGATCTCTCCTCCCACTCCCACCACTTCCTTGCTGAGATTTTTGTAGAAGAGACTGATGTGACTTCACTGTCACCTACCTCTCCTGATCTCTTCAGGCCTGGCCTAGGCAAGCCTTCTGGTACTAAGTAGGCTCTTATGAGCTGGCCCAAGGTCAAAGGATGGGACACCAGCCTCCTGGCTCCTCTTACGGCCTGTCAGCATCCTCCGGCCAACCCTAACTAGCAGGGTAGGAAGTCTAGAAATAGCTGTCTCACTGCAGCCACTTACTCTGCCAGATCTCTCAGCAGGAGTCCAGGCTCACGTCTCAAAGACAGGCTGGGCTCTGAGTTAGGGTGGCCCCATCCCAGCCTGGGCAGACTGCTCTGGAGGGCAGATGTGAGATCCTACTGGGCCCAAGCCTGGAGTCCTGGATGGAAGGGAGTGTGAGCAGAAATACCCAGGAGGCAAAACATTATATTCTATTTAATTATCTCTTATCATAATCTTTAATAATCCACATAAAAATCCTTTCTGGGTAGCATTGCCTCAATACTTGACTTGGTGGTATCAATCCAGCTACCGATACCCTGAAGAGCTAGGTTACTCCAAAGGAGCAAGGCCTAAAAAAGGAAAGGGACAACCCCCTACTGCTTGCCCCACAGCCCTGAGACAGGAACTCATCTGGCCTTGCCTGAGATAGGACAAGAATAAGCCACCGGCTGAGCGCAGGGATAAAGGGCAGGGTCCCTTATCCTACTCACCCATCCTATCTGTTTTTGGTTTTGTCTTAAAAAAAATAAAGTGACAATCACTGGCAGAAACCAGTTCTTGCACTGTCTTCTGTTAGAAATACAGGCAAGGGTGTGAATAGTCTCATCTTCAGCTGGTCCATTTCACAGGATATCTGCCCGCTTGTCCCGCACACGGCTTCGAGTTTTAGTTCGGGCTTTGAAGGCAGCAGCGTTGTACAGGTGCTGGGTGGAGAAAAGGGTGGAATCTGGTGATGGTGAACTGGGAAGAAAGCCCAGTAGAGCTGGAAGCCTCCAGGAAATGGGAATAGAAGAGAAACAAGGTATTCAAGGATGCAAACCTTCTCAAAACGTGAAACTTTACAGGCCTTCAAAGCAGCGGCATCCAGCACCAGCACAGGGCCCAAGCCAAAGATGTCACGGAGAAGCTCATTATTCTGGGGACAGAGAAGGCAGTGAAACAAGTTCACTCCACCGCAGCCAAACTGGGGAGCTTTCCTTGCCATCCCCTCACCTGCAGGTGGTGGTGCATGCCTGAACCCAGCACCTCCTTGAAGGCAGCATAGATCCGGTGCCGAGCCCAGCTGTCTACATATAGCATTTCCAGTCCAAAGCGGATCGTTTCTTCCTCACATTCACCACCCTGCAGGGTAGCAGAGGCCTGCAGTTGTACTTGGCTGTTATGCCTGGGGCTGGACTTTGCTAGGATAAACTTATTCTCACACACAGATACACACCTCAACAAAATGCAGCACGGCACGGAAAATAGAGCGCTGGCGCCGGCGGTCAGCTTTGGCACGGTACTTATTGCTGTCTGTGGCTAGAGTGCGCAGGGCACCACAGAGGGCTTCCATATCCTCGTAAACAAAGTCCTCCTGTGTGGGAGCAATGAAGGCAAGAGGCAGAAGCTTAAGCACTGGTGGCTGTCAACACAGGGTTGCCCAAAGCCTTCTTTTCCTAATAGCCCTCCTCTCCTCTGTCTGACTCCTCTTACCTCCTCTTTGGTGCCCACCTATACAGGATGGGTGCTCAAAGAGCCCATCATAACATCTACCACATGAGTCAGTGTTTTTTCTACTATTTTGTGTGCTTTTTTTTGTTGTTTTTTTTTGGTACTGGGAACTGAACTCTGGGCCTCGTGCTTGCTAGGCAAGTGCTGCGCCACTGAACTATATCCCCAGCCCATGAGTCAGTGTTGAGGTTGCTACTCCTATAAAGGCCTGGCATGTACTTAGAGCGACTAAGATGTCAACTGAGACTGGGTGTGGTGGTGCAAGCCTGTAATCCCAGCTCTTAGGAGGCTGTAAACAGTCAGATCACTATGAGTCTGACCTAGTAGTGAGACCCTGAACACCCTGTAGAACCTTCCCTAAATACAAAAAAAAAATAAATAAATAAAATGGCCTAAGACTGCTTTCTGTGCTATGGCATGCTCTCTCTGCATCCAGCGGGCACCCCCCTACCATCCTTGCACCTCAAGGTCCCGGGCGAGCTCAAAGAGCAGTGCGATGGTTTCACCAGCAGCAATCCGCAGGTTCACACATTCACTGGACAAGAGGTGGGGCAGCTGGGACAGTTGCCTGGAGAAGAGGCAGGCTAAGCTACGTGTGTGGGTTGGGAGCCCCTTCGTGATCACCTCCCACTCCCAGTGGGCCTTAGCCCTTACCTGTCAAGGATGTAGCTGATGTGAGCGCTGGGGCAGATAGTAAGCAACAATGCCCAGGCCTGCAGGGCAGCACAGAGCAGGCCATGCAGGCTGGCAGGGACCACAGGAGCTGTGGAGCCATCTGGGCCACAGGACTGGCTGAAAACACTTTCTAAGCAGGCAAGGCAAGAGACCAGGTCCTAAGAGCACAGGGGGACAGGGGAATGGCTCAGGGACAAAGCTAGGGGCCTAGGTGCTCCTAGTGTCCAAAGACCACTCACCTGGACATCAGCAGCAGCCACATAGCACCCCAGGCCAAGTGTAGAAGCACACTGTTGAAAGGACAGGGCTAAGCCATGATTAGAGGTCAGCCTGGGCTCCTAGTCACAGGGCTCACCCCACCCCCCTCAGGGTAGGGAACCTGAAGGCAGGTAGAACCCACTCCTCTGCTTAGGAATAGGTAGAAGGGTTTACAGGGCATGGAAACACTCACGTGAAGCCGGGCAGTGGGGCTAGCTGTGCTGTCACTGAGCACAGAGACCAGCAGGGGCTGCAGGCTGTGGAACAGCTCTTCACCTTTAGTTCCAGGGCCCAGCTGCACACAGAGCAGGCCTAGCACGGCAGCAGCCAGGGCCTGTTCTTCACCCTTCCCTGCAGGATGCTTTCCAGTTAGCCCATCAAGTGAGGCTCAGCACCTGCCCAGTTAAAGTATTCCACACACCCCGAGGCCTGACCTTTCTTGAGGCACTTTTCCAAGGCATCGGCCAGGGTGAGGCAGCGTTCCAGCAAAAAGTCAGGGAGCAGGTGGGAAGCCAGGGCCAGGCGCAGGCTCTCCAGAGCTCCTTGCCGGGTCTTGGCACTAAGGGTTGAGAAGTGAGGGTCACGTGGGCGAGCTGTCCCTTGGGTACACTTAGCATGGCTGAGCAAAGCCCTGGATATAGGAGTAGGCTGGCAGCCAGGGGTACCTCTTGTTTGTGAGGCAGTCCACATATTCCTTTAGCTTTTCTTCGAGTTCTTCCTGCTGGCCCTGCTCATCCACAGCATCCCCCCCTGCAAGGCCGGCAGATCAGCACTGCTTCTTGCCCTCGCCCAGTGGAGCCCTCATTGAATTTCTACCACTCTGCTACTTGCTCTTACCTAGGCTATCCTCTGCTGTGGCACTCAGAACGCTGGGACATTCACTGGTGGTACTGCGGGCCTCACTGGTTGCCTCATCCTCACTGGAACCTGAGTCAGCTTGGGCACTGCACCGGGCACCTAGGGAGTGTATGTTAAGTTACTCAGCCTACTTCATTGACAAGGGATGGCTGGGGGTACGTCACTCAACCTTACAATGAAAACAAAATGCTGCCCCTTCTTAGAGAAAATCAAAGCTAAAGTAAGAACTACAATGGCTGATGTAGGGGCTTTGAGCTAGGAAGCAGGAAAATGGGAAGGCCCATGTGCAAGAAAGCATCTGCTATGTTCTAGGCTCTGCCTGGCAGAGTTGGTATGCAGTGCCTAAGGCTAGAAACTATTTTTTTATTTTTGAATTTATTTTATTTTATTTTTTTAAAGAATTTTTTATTTTATTTATTTTTTACTTGTTTCAGAACCGTTATTTGTTTATTCATTCATTTTTATGGCCGGCTCAGCCCACCCCGAGGACAGGGCTGGCGCAGCATGTGGTGCCAGGGATAGAACTGTGGTCCCTGAAGCCGCCCAAGCTTTCCCAAGCAGGTGCTTTAGACCACTGAGCCATCCCGCTGGGCCCATGAATTTATTTATTTATATATATTTTTTCTTGTTTCAGAACTTTTGTTTGTTTATTTTATTTTATTTTATTTTTTTTTAATTTTTTATTTATTTATTTTTTCTTGTTTCAGAACCTTTGTTTGTTTATTCACTCATTTTCATGGCCGGCTCAGCCCACCCCGAGGGCAGGGCTGGCGCAGCATGTGGTGCCGGGGATCGAACCGCAGTCCCTGAAGCTGCCCAAGCTTTCCCAAGCAGGCGCTTTAGACCACTGAGCCATCCCGCCAGGCCCATTGTTTGTTTATTTTTATGGCCGGCTCAGCCTGCCCTGAGGGCAGGGCTGGCGCAGCATGTGGTGCTGGGGATCGAGCCTTGGTCCCTGCAGCTGCCTAAGCTTTCCTAAGCAGGCGCTTTAGACCACTGAGCCATCCTGCCAGGCCCCTAGAAACTATTTTAAGTAGGAGACTAGGAGCTAATAAAGGTAGAAGGGGGGAAAAGGTAGAAGGGAAAAGCTGAAGTTGTTTCACCGCATTTATAGCCCGGCCTGCATTATACCCCAAAATAGATAATGCAAGGATCAGAAACACAAGTGCCTGCTGGCAAGTGCAAGGCCCTGAGTTTGATCTCTGGTTCGGGGGTGGAGGGAGGGGGGATCAGAAACAGGGCTGTACAGGGCCAGTGAAATGGGTCAGTGGTCGGGGGCTGGGGAGATAGCTCCAAGGCACAAGTGCCTGCCTGGCAAGTGCAAGGTCCTGAGTTTGAACCCCAGTCCTGCCAAAAAAAAAAGAAATGGGTCAGTGGTCTAAAGTGCCTGCTTAGGAAAGTTTTGGCAACTGCAGGGACTGCGGTTCGATTCCTGGCACCACATGCTGTGCCAGCCCCATCCCCAGGGCAGGCTGAGCTGGCCATTATATATACATATATACATCTATATAGTTCAGCACATGTGGGATTTAAGAATTCTAACTCTCAGGGCTAGCAAGATGGCTCAGTGTTCTAAAGCGCCTGCTTAGGAATGCTTAGGTGGCAGCAGGGACCTTGGTTCAATCTCCAGCACCACATGCTGCGCCAGCCTCACCCCCAGGGTAGGCTGAGCCGGCCATAATAAGAACAAAAAAAAGAATTCCAACTCTCTCTCTCTTTCTGTGTTTTTTTTTTTTTTTTTTTTCCCCGGAATCAGGGCTCAAATTCAGGACCTTGCACTTGCCAGCCAGGCACTTGTGCCCCTGAGCTATCTCCGGGACTCCCCAACTCTGTATGTTTTATCTCAATGTTACCATTTTTCCTAGCACTGGATATCAAAGCCAGGGCCTCTCATGAGCATGCTAGTCAAACATTCTACCACTGGACTACCTCCAGCTCAATCTCCATTCCACTTTTTAACAGGCTGGCCTTCAACTTGTGGCAATTTTCCTGCCTCAGCCTCCCAAGTGCTGGGATTACAGATGTGCACTATCTCACTAGGCTGACGCTTCTTTTTGGTTTTTTTGTTTTTTTTAATTTTTATTTATTTATTTTTTCTTGTTTCAGAACATTTGTTTATTCACTCATTTTTTATGGCCGGCTCAGCCTGCCCTGACGGCAGGGCTGGCGCAGCATGTGGTGCCGGGGATCAAACCGTGGTCCCTGAAGCCGCCCAAGGTTTCCCAAGCAGGCGCTTTAGACCACTGAGCCATCCTGCCGGGCCCTGATGCTTGTTTATATGCAAAGCAGAGATGGAAAAGCACCTCTTTCAGGGGCAGCAAGTGACAACAAATGACTTGTTATGGATTTATTTTTTATTTTTATTAATTTTTAAAATTTTATTTATTTTTTTTTCTTTTTTTTTTAAATTTTATTTATTATTTTTATTCTTGTTTCAGAATCCTTGTTTGTTTATTCACTCATTTTTATGGCTGGCTCAGCATGCCCTGAGGGCAGGGCTGGCGCAGCATGTGGTGCCGGGGATCGAACCACGGTCCCTGAAGCCCCCCAAGCTTTCCCAAGCAGGCACTTTAGACCACTGAGCCATCCCGCCGGGCCCCTATTTTTTTTTTCTTATTTCAGGACTTTGTTTATTTTTATGGCCGGCTCAGCCTGCCCTGAGGGCAGGGCTGGCGCAGCATGTGGTGCTGGGGATTGAACCATGGTCCCTGCAGCCGCCCAAGCTTTCCTAAGCAGGTGCTTTAGACCACTGAGCCATCCTGCCGGGCCCCTTGTTATGGATTTATTTCAGGCCAACAAACTCATCAAGCCACCTGTCAGCCCTTGGGACACAAGCCCAGTTCCCACTGGGTATGCTGGAAACTCTGTATTTTAAGTATATTGTCTTCTCAGCTTCCTCTGATCCATCTAAAGCTGTTAGCTCTGGGTAGATAAACAGGTTCCTTCTGACCCTGAAGAGGCTCTGACCATGTGAGCCCCTAAAAACAGGGAACATATGGAAGTTTTAGGGCTTTAGGGCCAGAGTACTCTGGTGTGTGGGTGCTGTCCAGTTTTGTTTGTTTGGCTGACTCAGGTAGGTGTGGGGATCAAACCGCCATCCCCTCTGCCTGACTGGGATTGCCTGCACAGGTGCTTAAATCACTGAGCTAACCTGAAAGCCACCCATAACGGTGGACTTTGACAAGTATGGCTATTAGGGTGGAGCCATACTTATTACCAGGCAGGCCTTACCTCTCAAGAACTTACACTTCTTGCTTGCAGGAAAGAGTCTAGCCAGCACAATGGCCTCTGCTCACTTCCACCTTTACTATCCTACCTGCTAAAGCTGCTGAGCTTCCCCTCTCTTGGTCCACAGTTAGGTCCCTTCCAGAGCAGCTACCTGGCTTTTCCACATATTGTTTGCATATGGTTCTCTTCTCACCTGGACCCCCTTCCCATGGGATCTCCTAGGTTTGAGTGTGGGGCTAACACCACTCCGTGAGCAGTTTCAGGACCAGTCTCTATTGTGTTGTAATTATCCTGTGTCACCCCGTCCCCAGACAGCATTAGGGCAAAGCTGTGCCTGGCCTTCATGCTATCCCTGCAGAGTAAACATGTTTACTGCAAAAATGCAGGCTCCTGGTTGAGACTGATAACAGACTACCGAGACTGTCTCAGGTTCTAGGATAGTTATCCAATCCCCAAGCCCACAACTACCAAAGGCCCCAATTCTGTACCTTCCCAATTTCACACTGCCCTCAGTTCTGCCCAGCAGAAAGGCCTCTAACGACTTCCCTGTCTAGTTTACCAAAGGTCTTGCTAAGGGGACTGATTTCCTATCCTGTTCAATGGTTTTTCCACTGTATTAGGCAACTGGAGTAGAGGAGCAATGGGGAAACCAAAGTCCGGACGTGCAGGCCGGGCCACACGTCTAGTTCTATAAAACTTCCTTAGTTTTGGGAAGCCCGACAGGCGGCCGGCAACTTGCTCAAGTTGGGTGCACACGTGGCCAATGCCGGCGAGAGCACGTGCTGGCCACGGCAGTTTCGCTCAACTGCGCTGGGCTGGCCGAGGGGAGTTTCCCCACGCCCGGACACTCTGGGATACAGCAGTGGACCCACACAGGACCCTGCTCGCTGCCCACGAGCTGCTCTGCGCCCCCACTTACCTCCTCCACGGCGCAGGCCACCCCTGCGGGGCGCATTGCCCTTACGAGCGCGAGGCATGCTGGGACCCGGGCGCAGGGTCGCGGGGGCGCAAGGTCAGGGCCCAGGAGGACGAGGGCTCCAAGCCAGCGAAGCGCTGGTCAGTGCTCGGCGCTGAGACTTGGCCAGACGTAGGAAGCCACACGCCGCGCGCGCCACCATCTTCGCGAGGCGCCCCGCCCTGCCAAAAGGATCGCTGGGAAGGCGAGTACCCCGCTGCCCGGTTCAGATCCGCGTCCGCTTGGCAAAACTATTATTCCCAGGGGGCTGCGCGCACAGATTTGGGCCCATCGGCTGGACGCAGAGCTCCACGGAAATCGTAGTCCACTTCTGGGATTCACTCAGCGACGTCGTTCTGGCTTAAACTATGCCCCCACAATGCTGTGCGTGTACCTCCACCCCTTCCCCACTACTCCCCGTCCCCCCTCGGCTCGTGCTTAGTCTCGTTGCTAACCCGGAAGTTTCTCTCCCCAAGTGAAGGACTACTCCACAATCCCGCAGTCCAGGGTTCTTTTGTTAGTACTCTCGCGCAGTGGAAGAGTCTGGGGTTTAACAGAATAAGGGAAACAGCCAACTATTAGACAATGAAACAAAAAGTGACTTTATGATGAAAGCAGTGAAGAGACAACGGCTTAAACCAGATCTTAACCCTGATCTTTTTGGAAGCTCTACCCAAGGATGGGTCTCCTGTAACCCATTTGTGAGATTTAGAAACAAAGCACTGGATTGGCCATTTTTTTTTTTTTGTGGGGCCAGGGTTCGAACTCACGACCTTGCACTTGCCCAGCAGGCACTTGTGCCTCGGAGCTATCTCCGCAGCCCCTGGATTGGCCATTTTTGAAGTCAGATGATCTCATTCTTTTTTTTTTTTTTTTTTAAGCTAGGTCTATGTAGTCTAGGCTGGCTTTGAACTTGTTTATGTAGCCCAGACTGGTCGCAAACTCACAGAGATCTCAGCTCAGGAACCTTTTACAATTTTTTTTTTTTTTTTCCTGGTCCCTTTAACCTTGCAGGAATCCCAAATGAAGAGGAGTGTCTATTTGGGAAGGTGACTGTAAGCTGACTAGAGCAGGTGAGAGTTCCTGTAGAACCAGAAAGGTGGCAAGAGAGGGAAAGAAGAGATAGGGGCAGACTTTTGGCTTTATGCTGCTCCCTTAGGTCTGCCCCCAGGTCTGGGCTCCTGGCATGTGGGGCCAGCCCAGCCCTGGTAACATCGGCAGCTAAAGGACTCCCAGGTTCCAAGGCTGCCATCTGGCTGCATGTGCAGAAAGTCTTCACTTTGTTCTGGGTTTCGCCAGGCACAACGCCCATGACCATGACACTGCTGTTGGCTGCAGGCCATGGTTGCTCTGGTCACATTGATTACATATGGGCCTAGAGTGCCCACCAGGTAGTCATGGAGATGCCAGCACTTCTCCTGAAAAGGAAAAAAAAAAATGTGTCAAATGCTTCTGCTTCCTGGCTTTGATAGGCCCTCTCCGCCAGCTCACCCTGGGACCCCAGCAATGTGAGATACGATTGGCTGATGGTGGAAATGATCACCTCAGAGCTGGAGAAACTCAGGTCCCCCCAGAGCACCACGCCGGCTGCTCCCAGTGCTGCACTGACACCAATGGTCTGTACCAAGTCATCCTAAAGGTGAAGAGCTAAGTCAGACCTGGGTTGCTAAATCCATCTGGATCTACCTCTTTTTTTCAAGAGATTCCTTGGGGCCAGGGAGATAGCTGAGCAATCTAAGCACCTGCCTGGCAATCACAAAGACCCAGGTTTGATCCAGTGCCACATGCCATGCTAGTCTAGTGCTAAGCTGGCCATTGAAACAGAGTCTGAAATGAGAGGATCACTACATGTCTGAGCTGCACAGTGAGACCGTGTACCAAATTAAAAAAACAGAGGGCTGGTGACATAGCTCAGTGGTCTAAAGCACCTGCTTAGGCAAGCTTAGGCAACCACGGCACACAGTTCGATCCCTGGCACCACATGTGTCAGCCCCACCCAGGGCAGGCTGAGCTGGCCATAACATAAAGTTTAATAATAACAGGGGCCCGGCAGGATGGCTCAGTGGTCTAAAGTGCCTGCAGGCAGCTACAGGGACCACGGTTCGATCCCCGGCACCACAAGCTGTGCCAGCCCTGCCCTCAGGGCAGGCTGAGCCAGCTATAAGAACAAATAAAAGTTCTGAAACAAGAAAAAAAATAATAACAAAAATAATAAAAAATTAAAAAAAAAAAAAAAAGAGTGACTCCAGTTCTCTCTGCCATGATCTGATTCTCTAGAGTTGAATGCTTTGCACTGTGCCTCTTTGCACTGAGGCTTCTCAGGCCTTTCAGTCTGACACCATTCAGACCAGGGTTCCTTTCAGACATTACCCCTGCCAGTGCAGAGCCATACTTCTCATCAGATGCTCCATGACAGGGGCTTTCCCTCAGCACTCTTAGGTCAGGACCTTCCCCTCAAATTCCCTTGGGCAAGGATTTCTCCTTAGACTTTCCAAGTCAGGGCCACATCCAACTCCAGATCGCTACACCTCAGCTTCTACTTACCTGAGACAGGAACTTCCCAGAGTGTCGGTGTGTGAGGCGGAGGTAGGCCAGAACAGGTAGAGGATGTGGGTACCCAGAGAGGGCCACACGGAAGGCCTCTTCCAGGCGGTGTTGCACAAAAGTCTGGTGGTAGGCAGGTGGCATCTTGGGTGGAAGGTAGATGCTGGGAAAGAGAGCACTGGAGGCAGCCCAGAGCCAATGCAGTTGAGTATTGCGGGCCAGGGTGGCTTCATGGCAGCGGCCTGTGTAGTTGGAAACCATATGGTGCCAACCATTGCCACAGGCTGGGTATCGATAGAAACCCCAGAGCCCATAGGGCCGCAGTGCTCGGCCCAGCTGTAAGGTGCTCTCCATCAGTGCACGAGCTGCCTGCTCAAAAGCTGTTTGGGCTTTGTGGAGCTGCTCCTGAGGACCTAGGTTAGGGAACATACGCTGTGCCCAAGCCCAGGAGGCTGCCTTGTAAACTTTACGGCGGCCCCAGTTTCCAGCCCAGAGTGGACACCACTCCTCCCAGTCCAACACTGCCAGGCCAGCAAACCTAGGTTCTAAGCTCTGATCGATCTGGTGGGCAGCCTGTGCCAGGTGGTGATCTAGGGGCACAGCCTGGGGGATGCCCCCATTGTGAACTGTGCCCCTGGGCCCAAGGTAGGGATAGAGGCCAAACTGGTTCTTATAAAAGATGGTAACATTTTGGCCATGGAAGTGCTGGCCATGGTTGGCTATGATGCCCAGAGCACTGAGTGGTAAGGGCACCCCAAAGCGAGCCTTGCAGCCTGCTGAGGGCACATTCCACAGCACAGAGAAGGGTCGTTCAGGATCCTGTAGCAAGGACTGGCCACACCCCAGGCACAGGGCCACCCCCAGCACCAGGGCTGGGCCCAGCTGCACAATCATGCCACTGAGATGGAAACCTGTAGGAGAGAGGGAATAAACTTGAGTCCATGGCCATACCTCCTATAGAGCAGGGAATGCTCCCCCAGCTCCTCCCCACAAGACTAGGGGGTGGAGAAAACATAGTACCCAGGGAGTCTCATAGCTCTCTCAGAGCAGCTATATGCCAAACTGGTATGGGCAGTTCCTCTCCACAATTCTCTAGCTCTTCAAACACCACAGTGTCTTTTTTCTTTTTTTGTCTTTTGGAGACAGGGTCTCACTATGCAGTTCAGGCTGGCCTTGAACTCACTTTTGTAGTCCAGGCTGGTCTTGAACTTGCACCGATCCTCCTGCCTCAGCCTCCCATCACCAGTGTCTTTTGAAACAGCTTCATTCACAATCGTCACAAGTACCCCTTTTTCTCCTGCCACCTGTTCCCTGCTTCAAGAACACTAAACTTTCACCTCCTTTTTTGCCTGGTTTAATTCCCACTTATTTCAACACAGATCCTGCCACTGAATGGTTGTCTGTCCTCTTGGATGAGTGCCCAATATGTCTGTAATTCTCCACTGCTTATACCCCATCCAGAGCCTGACATACAGAAAGTGCTCAGTAAATGGCAGTGAGTGAACAGGGAAAGGACCCACTCTTCAGCTTAGCAGGGTGAGACAGAAGACAGGTGTCATGCCATCAAAGGTCAAAGGGCCGAAGACCAAATTGGACATGGGGGGCTTCTGAAGGGATGGGAATCTAAGAAGTGAGGGTGGGGGGGGTCAACAAATAAATTATCACAGTCACACCCAACAGAAGCCTTTATTCAGCCATAGTAATGGCTCTGAGTCAGAACTACAGAACCATCTCCTGGCCCCAGTAGTAACCAGGAAACATGCACAGACCAAAGCTGCCCCAGGGGCTAGGGATTGAGGTATGGTCACTAGGCTGAAGGTGGTACTGTCCCAAGCAGTCCAATGACCCAGGAAGTGCCTGTCTCAGCCTTCAAATGTCTTTTTCCATCCAGAATATGGGGCATCCCCTCAGGTCTTGGTATTGTGTCTCCAGCAGGTTTTGTGGAAGAGGCCCTGCTGGAGGTGGAGGTAAAGTATTCAAAGGCTGAGGCAGGGGAGGGGGTGGTGGCAATGGGGCCCCCTTAGGGCTACTTGAGGCACCTTGCGTAGTCAGGCTAGAAACCATGCAGGGTAGGTGGGGAATGGGAGCTCTAGGAAAGGTACGGAGCAGGCTGGTGGGCAGCCGTCGGCTCCTGAAGACCAGGCCCTGCACAGGCTCTCCTAGATGGTAGCCCAGGTGGGCATAGAAATAAAGCTGATCGTGAGTGGTGAGGTGTAGCTGACGAAAGCCTCGGGCCCGAGCAAAATCCTCTAGGCCCTCCATGAGACGTCGACCAAAGCCACGGCCCCTCAGGGCTCGGGCCACCACCACTGTCTCTACTAAGAGGCTCTGGGGCCGGTCTAGCACCCGTGACAGGCGAGCATGGCCCACCACAATGGGAGCTGTGTCAGAAGTGGGGTGAGAGCTCAGAAGCAATAGGCACAGGGGGAAGGCATCTGAGGACTGTCTCAGTGAGTGTAGGCGGGAAGCACGGCTGCGGGGCCACTGGTCATTGATGAGGTCAGCGCAAGCATCCATAAGCTCAGGTCTGCAGTGCACAGGTTCCAAGGTCAACTCAGTCAGGCTGGGAGTTGGGGTCTCCTCTGGCTGATGTTTGGGATCCAGGGTAAGCTCAGCTGGACCAGGCCCGAAGTTCATCTCTGGATCACATGTGGACTCCAGGGTCAGTTCAGCTAGCCTGGGGCTCAGCATCAGCTCGGGTTGGTGTGTGGGGTCCAGGGTTAGCGTGGTCAAGTTGAATCCCAAGGCCACTTCTGGCTGGTATGCAAGATCCAGAGTCAGTGTAGCCAGGCTGGTACTCAGGATCAGCTCCATCCAGTGTGCAGGGTCTAGGGTAGGGATCAGCTTGATTTAGCTGCAGAGCTCCGAGTAACCTCTGCCTACACATACAATCCAGGCTCAGCTGAGTCAGGCTGGGAGCCGAGGTCACCTGCTAGTAGGTTACAGATGGCCCAGTGCCAGGCTAGAAACTAAGGCTAAAATTTTCTGGTAGTGGCATCTTCTTAGACTACACCGGCTGTCCTCCTGTGGTAACAGCTATACTTGATTGTGCCATGAGGGCAGAGCTGGGTGGGGGGGAAGGACTGACAGTTGCAAGGGGAGCCATGCATCCTGGAACTCAACAATACTGGGATACGCGCTAACCTTGGAGTGATACAGGTGACCTGGAGAAGACTCATCTCCTATACCTGAGGACTCAGAAAGCAGGGTGGATGGATCCAAGTATTAGACCCTACACTGAAGGAAGGCTGAGGGTGATGGTGAGGGCTGACGACGGGGGCAGAGCTCAGGATCCTTACCCCTATCTCCTCCCTAGAATCTCACTGTGTCAGAAGATCCTATCCAGCTCACTTGTTGATAGTCTTCTTTCTAGTAGTCCTTTGACAGAAGGTGCAAACCATATGCTGAGCTTTGTGTTTATAACCCCAAAGTTCTATTCAGAGGAAATATGCCCTCAGGAGTTCTTCTGTCCCTTCCCTCTCCTTCCACGCCAGCTCTCCTCCATCTCCAGCCTTTCCAGAAACCTGGGGAATACCAACTGCCTAGTTAATTCTGGGGCCCCACACACCCACACATCAACCTCAGATTTCCCTCCTTCCATGACGGCATTCTCTGCTCAGGGTACACAGTCTATGGACCCCTCTCTAACTCTACACAGCTTAGGAAACTTGTGGACCCAACTGTCCCCAAAGATGGGGCCCTAGCGCAGGTTCTGGCCTGCAGCTGAACAGAATGTTACTTCTGCAGGCCTAGTTCCTTTTGGGCTAAGTTTCCCAAGATGACCACAGCTTCCTTCCTATATCCACATAGGTATCTATCTACCAACGGTCATCATGTTGGAGGCCCAGAACTTTTTTGCCCAAACCTTATTGCCTACAGACCTAATTCCAGGTCCTGTTGGTAGGTTCCATAATAGGAAGACTCTATCGTCCGCATTGGGCTGGCAACTTGACCTCATCCTGCTACTCACCTGCTCCGTAGAGTGTCTCCTGGCTTTCCTTCCCCACCTTTTTAATCTTGAGGATAATTCAGCAACTCTAGTCGGTGACAGGCACCTCCTTCCCCTCCAGCCACATCCCTCTTACTCCTCTAAGCTCCTCACCTGCCTTCCCTGCCTCAGCTGCAGCAGCACCCTCTGGTCTGGTGGGAGGAGGCCCCAGGGATCCGCCCCTAAACCTGGAACCCCAGGCACCCCACAGCACAGCTTAACCCCTTCAGTGCTGATACTAGTTACTGTTGGAGGCGCGAGGCTAGAGGTCCTCAGGAGGCCTCCCTATTTCCTGATGCCTCAGCTTCCCCATCCCATTGTAGCAGTGGAGGTTTGGGGGCTGTGGCCTTCAAGAGCCTGACTCTGTGGGTAGGTGTGGCTCAGCATGCTCTGGGCGGGTAGGGGGGTTGACCAACACAAAAGGGGCTTGCGGGACGGCAGGGATTCTTGAGGACAGCTGGCGCGGGGTGGAAGGGTTACAGGCGGGTAGCGCAAGGGGCAGGAGCGGTACTGACATTTCGACGCAGATTCTGGAACCTCGCGTCCTGGACCTGCTGGGCTCACGATCTCGCTGTCCCTGCCTCGACCTCCTCGGCTCGCCCGCGCTGGCCCCCAGCGGCTCGGAGGACGCACTGCAGTCCTGGACCTCGGCCGACAAGGCAGTCGGGCCCCCACCGCGAGCGTCACTGCCCTGGCCTCGCCCGCGGGTCCGCGCGTCACAACACCGAGCCCGCGCAGACGCAGTGGCTGGTCAGTCCTTCCGCCGAGAGTCTGCCCGTGCTCCTCGCAGCGCGGCTCCACAGAGCCCAGCCTAGGGATCCCGGAGTCACCGCCCAGCTCGGCAGGGATTCAGCGTCGCTGAGGTTCAGCCCCAGCTTCCGCGAGTCATGGGCGCGGAGAGAGCCTTGCTGGCTCCTCTTGACCCCGCCCCACCTGTTCTAGTGCTGTAGGGTCTCGGGCTCCTGCTTGCCTGCCTTCGATGGAAGTCCCACCTGAACAGGGCCCGATCAGGTGGGCCTTGGACCCGCCCCCAGGAGTTGCTTATTGTTCAAGTTGACTTAGGTGAAAGAGACAATTGTTGTGTCCTTTGGATTCCCGAGCTGGTACATTCCAAGCACTCAGTAAACAGCGAAGTAAACCATGACCAATTTTATTGTCTGAATTGTGCAGAGCCTGGTGCCTGTCAGTGGGTTCAGGGTTACCATCAACACACAGTAGGTGTTCAGGGGCTTTATCTCTGGAGCCAGACAGCTTTGGTTTGAATATTAGTTTATCTTTTTTTTTTCTTTTTGAGACAGGGTCTCGCTATGCAGTTCAGGCTGGCCTTGAGCTCACTTTTGTAGCCCAGGCTGGTCTCCAACTCGCACCAATCCTCCTACCTCAGCCTCCTGAGTGCTGGGATTACAGGCGTGAGCCACCATGCCCAGCTAATATTAGTTTATCTTGCTGTGTGACCTTGCACAAAAAGTACACACCCTCTCTGTGGGTGCCTCAGTCTTATTGTGAAGAGTGAGTTAGCCCATTTAGCAAACAGCACAGGGCTTCCTGAAGTTCAAAAACTGTCTCTGTAGGAACTGTCCATGACTGTTACACAGATGCATATGAACATGGGTTGGTGAGGTCTGCCCTACTGCTAACTCCTTATATAGTTGTCCTGTCCATAAGTATGCACTTGTGTGCACAGCATATGCCTGATGGTGACCGAGCATACTCCTGACTGTGACCATGATTTGGGTGACTGTCTGCACTTGAGGAAGCCATGGCCAGCTCACAGTACCGGGGCAGGTGCTCAGTGTGTGCAGACTGATGTGGACAGCTAATCATCACATGACTGGCTGCTCACATGATGCTCCGCGCCAGCCATGGTAGCAACGACATCTGAACTTCGTGGCCATCTGTGCCTGATCTTCAAGTGAGAGCGTGCCTTTCAGGGTCAGGGGCTTGCTACCTAATGTGAACTGAATGGAGAAGCTGGCAGGGTTGAGGATGAGGAGAGCCTCCGGATGGCTGGGGCGGCGGGCACAGCGGCCATGGCTAGAGCACAGAGCTTGACTGCAGAGAAGAGCTCCACTGGTCACATTTAGAACGAAGGGCCCCAATGTTGTATCAATATACTGCTTGATGGCCTGACATGACTCCTGGGTGGGAAGGGGAGTGTCAGTGATATCACAGCCATGCTTGTAGCCATACAGGGCATTGAGACACTGCCATGCTGCCAGCCAGGACTTCATAGGTGGAAGGGTGGTCATCTCAGACCTACACTCCCCAACTCCCATCACCGGAGCTTACCTTGGAACTTGTGTCCTCTGAGCTCACCCAGAACACCACTCCTGCTGCCCCCTGAGCTGCACTCTCCCCCAGGGTGTGCTCTAACTCCTCCTGGAAAGGAGACAGTTCAACTCTGTAGGGCCTTCCTCCTCTCTGGAAAACTGCTATGATATCATGGGCTGGGGTAAATAATTTTTAACCTGCAACTCAGCTTGCCCTAAGTGCCACACAGACTAGGAGTAAATCTTTCTAACCAGTCCCGAATGATCTGTGCTTAGCCCAGGACTGCATAAGGTACGTGCTCAATGAATGTGAGAATGAATGAATACACTCAACCCAAGACTATGTGGCCTCAGTTGTCAGACCTAATGACTAACAAGACTGGCTGATGAAATGTGTGGGGTCTCTGAGAAGACTTACCAGGGGCAGAAGATCATTTGTCATGGCATAGAAGATCTGGGTGTATGGCAGCACTGGTAGACTGGGGTCCCTGGCAGCCCTGGCCACACGGAATGCCTCAGCCACACGGTGTCGCACATATCTCCGTGTCTTCCCTGTGCCAATCAGTGCTGCAGGTATATAGATACTGGGGTAGAGGGCACGGCTCTGGTTCCATAGCCACCCCAGCTGGTCATTCTCAGTAGAGATGCCTATTGGACACTGGCCTGTATAGTTAGTACTTTCAAAGTCATAGTTGTAGCATTCAGGGAAGCCATAGAAGCCCCAGAGGCCACGAGGCCGCAGTTTCTGTCCCAGTTGGAGGGTGCCTGCCATCCAGGCCTGGGCAGCTTCCTCGAACTGGGCCCTGGCTACTTTCTTTACCTGACTGTCGGGCCAATCAGGGTGTTTTGCCTGAATCAGTGCTTCTGAACGCTGATGGTAAATTTCCTTGGAGTCCCAGTTGAAGGCCCAGCGTGGGCGCCATGCCTCCCAGTCAATGACCACCAGCCCTGAGAAGTCAGGGGCAGGCATGGCAGCCTGGATGTCATGGAATGCATAGGCCAGATGTTCACTCAGGCTGGTGTTCTGTGGCAGCCCACCAAACACAGGTTCCCCAGTGCTTCTGTAGTAGGGGTAGGT
Organism: Myocastor coypus; assembly: GCA_004027025.1. Classification (NCBI taxonomy): domain Eukaryota; kingdom Metazoa; phylum Chordata; class Mammalia; order Rodentia; family Myocastoridae; genus Myocastor; species Myocastor coypus. The sequence goes on from PVJA010014356.1 coordinate 40,229, forward strand.
ACCCAGCTTTGAGCTGTAGAAAATGGTCATGTTAGGGCCAACAAATGTCTGCCCAGGGTTGGCTACCACATCAAAGATACTGACGTCCACGTCAATACTGTAGCTCTCCAGGCACTGCTGGGTGTCTGCATTCCAAACTGTGGTGAAGGGTTGGTTGCTTGGGGCCATGTCAAGTAAAGTCAGGAAGATGATACAAATTTGAAGCAGGTGGGCTGTGATGACACCAGGTGCATCTGGGGAAACCTAGCCAGGGGAGGTACAGTTGAGGTCAGGCTCTGATCCCAGCTCAGTGCAAGTGGCCCAAGTCTCTCACTTATAAATCTATCCCTGCTCTAGTTTTAAACATTTACCTTCGGGGCTCAAGGAGGGCAGAGGCATGGGGAGGGGAGCACTGTCACTGCTGGGAGTGTCTGAGTTGCCTCTGGGGCCAGGCCTTCGCTGTTTGCCTTCTCCTCCCTAAGTTTATCCACCTCCATTTTCCTAAGGGGCAGAGCCAGGATATCTGTTCTGGGAAGAGCTGATGGGAGACCAGAAGGGCCTTTCCTGTCTCTTCCACCAGAAATACTGGCAGCCACTGGAAGAAAGGTTGTTTATGGAACAAGAGATCAGCCCAGCCCTCTTGTACACCAGTCCACCCCCTATCCCTGCTGACCTCTGGACTGAAAGCCCTCATCTTCCAAATTTCTTGTCCCAGGGGGTGGGATCCAAGGCAGGTTTTAGCCAGATTCTGTCCCACGCTGCTCCAGAAACTTCTGGAGGAAGAGCTACTGTTGAAAATTTTGAGCTTGTGTAGGTGGTCACAGGACTCAGGCCAGGGCCAGCCTCTGTGGGGGTGGGACGGGGCTGGGCCAGAAGGGGCCCCTCCCACTGGGACAGCATTAATGTTTGACTTTGTGGCTTGACTAGAGCTGGCAGTTGGCCCGGGGTGATGGCAGACAGACAGGTAGGTCTGTGGCCCTCAAGTCTGGGTGCCTGAGGATTATAGTCACAGAAAATGCACTTTCTCCAGGTTAATACAGGATGACACTGGGTTGCCCTAGGAATTCTTGCCTTTGTGAACCTCTTCCTCCTTAAGTTTTTTTTTTCTAGTACCAGGGATTTAGGGAGTGCTGAGCAACATCCCAAGTCTCTCTCTCTCTCTTTTTAAATTATTTTGATAGGATCTCACTAAATCGCTAAATTGCCCAGGCTAGGTTTTTATTTATTTATTTATTTTTGCGGGACCGGGGTTCAAACTCACAACCTTGCACTTGCCAGGCAAGCACTTATGTCACGGAGCTATCTCCCCAGCCCCTAGGTTTGAACTTATAATCCTCCTGCCTCAACCTCCTGAGAGCTGGGACCATAGATATGTGCCACTGTACTTGATAAAGAGTATTTTAAAATGTTTTTCAGGGGCTGGCAAGATAGCTCAGCGGTCTAAGGTGCCTGGTTAGGTAGGTTAAGGCAAGTGCACAGGGACCAAAATTCAGTTCCTGGCACCACATGCCATTCCAGCCCTGCTCTAGGGTAGGCTGAGCTGCTGCCCACCAAATAAACTTTAAAAAATATTTTTCAGGCAGATGTAGTACTGCAAGTCTATAATCCCAACGTTCTGGGAGGTTGAGGCAGGATATCTGAATTGCTCAACTTAGGCAGTTTAGCAACACAGTGAGACCCTGTCTCAAAAAATATTTATTTTTTTTTCTTGTTTCAGAATCTTTATTTGTTTATTCAATCATTTTTATGGCCGGCTCAGCCTGCCCCGAGGGCAGGGCTGGCGCAGCATGTGGTGCCGGGGATCGAACCAGGGTCCCTGAAGCCACCCAAGCTTTTCCAAGCAGGCGCTTTAGACCACTGAGCCATCCCGCCAGGCCCCTGTCTCAAAAAATAAAAAGGGCTGGGGATATAGCTCAGCATGATGGCCCTGGGTTCAATCTTCAGTACTTAAATGTTTTTACAACTGCACTTGGGCATGGTGGCACACACACCTGTAATGCCAGGATAAACTCAAAGCTACACTGGGCAATTTAATCATTTAGTGAGAATCTGTATCAAAAAACTTAAATAAGCCAGGTATGTTGGTACTTGCCAATAATCTCAGTACTTAGAAGCTGAGGAAGGGGGCTGGGGAGATAGCTCCGTGGCACAAGTGCCTGCCTGGCAAGTGCAAGGTCATGAGTTTGAACCCTGGTCCCGCCCCCCTCCCAAAAAAGGCAAAAAAGCCCAAAATATGGGTCATGGATATAGCTCAGCACACAGGGTTCTTTACAGAAAGAAAGAAAGAAAGAAAGAAAGAGGCAAAACCAAGTCTGGATTCATTATTATATATTATCAATACTTTTTTTTCTTTTCTTCCAACTAAACAAAAATTAAAACAACTTAAAAAAAAAACAAAAAACTAACAAAAAAACCTTTGCGGGCCCCTAGAAGTATCGTGATCCTGGGCCCTGTCTGTGCTGACCGACCGTGCCTAGTGTCTCCTCTTAACTGTAGAGATCCATTTTTGAAAGGGACTGTGTTCATGAAGTGGAGTCTGTATTGTCACCCTTTGTATATGTGCTAGACTAGCGATTGCGTTTTTGTAAAGCTCCAGTTGTGACCATCAAGGCCCCTGCAGAAATCCTAGACTTGTATATTCAGTGTGAGGCCCAGGGTCTGGGTTTGTGCATGTGTGAGGTCTTGTGACAGATCCCACATCCCTGTGACTACAATGTGAGCAAGAGTCTATCCATGAGCACATACTTATTAATTTGCTGTTTCACTTGTTCACTGGCTCAGAAGCTGGCTGTAGTAAGTGCTTAAGCATAGGCGTGCCTGCCAGTGTAGGGGAGGAAAACCCTATGCCCTTGCCCAGGGCGAAAGTGCTGCCTGGACCTGCAGCTGTGTATCTGAGCTGAGCCTAAGCTACAGAACCCTGCCTAGGCCCACTGGCTGCTGGAGCAATGGGCACTGTGTAGCAGAGATCATAGGTGTGGAGAAGGCACAGACATTTGGGGAAGGCAATAGCTGAGCTGTGATCAGCCATATACGTGAGGATTAGAGCTTTGTCCACTGGGGCTGAGATATATAAGGATCATGCCTATGTGGCTCTATAAGTATTGAGCCTACATCACCTATAGGTATTGAGAAGCTACAGGAGTGGGAAAGCTAGCCACAGTTGAATATGTAACATATGAATGGGGTGGGGGGTTGTGAGTGTGGGAAGTTGAGCCAGGCATGGTAGCACATACTTGTAACACCAGCACACTCAGGAGACTGAGGCAGGAGAATCAATCACAACAAATTCCAGGTCAGTCTGGCTTACATAGTGAGACCTTATTTAAAAAAAAACAAAAAAGGTCAGTGAGATAGCTCTGTAGACTAAAGTGCCTGTTTAGCCAAGCACAAGGCAGGCAGTTCGATCCCTGGCTCCACATGCCTCCCTGGCCCTGCCTACAGGGCAGGCTGAGCCAGCCACATAGTCCAGGTGGATGTAGTGGTGTACACCTGTAATCCTAGCACTTGGGAGGCTGAAAACTGGAGAATCACTATTAGTTTGAGCTGTGTAGTGAGTCCTTGTAATAAGCAAATACCAAAAAAAAAAAAAAAAAAAAAAGTGGGAAGTCACAGATGTGAGGAGAGACAGGTCATATTTCCTTCCTTGCTCTTCCTCTTCTGAACTCCATCTCATTGCTTTATTTTTAGTTTTGTGTTTTGTCTTTTGTACCAGGGATTGAACTCAGGACCTTGTACTTGCCAGGCAGGCACTTATGCTACTGAGCTATCTTCCTGGCCCTGATTTTTTTTCTTTTGTGGGACCAGGGTTTGAACTCACAACCTTGCACTTGTCAGGCAGTCACTTGTGCCATGGAGCTATCTCCCCAGCCTTTTTGAGACAGGGTCTCACTATGCAGTTCAGGCTGGCTTTGAGCTCACTTTTGTAGCCCAGGCTGGTTTCACACCAATCCTCCTGCCTCAGCCTTCCAAGTGCTGGGATTACAGGTGTGCGCCACCACACCCGGCTTTTTTTTAGAATTATTTTCTTTCTTTCTTTTTTTTTTCTTGTTTCAGAACTTTTATTTCTTTTTATGGCCGGCTCACCCTGCCTTGAGGGCAGGGCTGGCGCTGCATGTGGCGCCAGGCATGGAACCATGGTCCCTGCAGCCACCCAAGCTTTCCTAAGCAGGCACTTTAGACCACTGAGCCATCCTGCCGGGGGCCCCCCTTTTCTTTCTTTCTTTTTTTGTCTTTTTGAGACAGAGTCTTGCTATGCAGTTGAGGCTGGCCTTGAGCTCACTTTTGTAGCCCCAGCTGGTCTTGAACTCGCACCGATCCTCCTGCCTCAGCCTCCCGAGTGCTGGGATTATAGGCATGAGCCACCACACCCGGCTCTTTTTTTTTTTTTTTTTTTTTTTTTTGAGACAGGGTCTCACTATGTAGTTGAGGCTAGTCTTCAACTCACCATGACATGATCTGGTGATCCTCTTGCTTCAGCCTCCTAAGTGCCAGGATTACAGGCACTGACTGCCAGGTCGTTTCTCTCCATCCTGGCCTTTCTCCATCACTCCCATGAGCAGCTGCAACCATACCACTTCATTCCATGTACATCTCCTTCATCATGTGAATTTCCATGACTTCTGCTACCCAGCCCACTTCTCTCCACTTTCTGCCATCACAGCCCACAGGAAGGGATGTCTTCACACCCTGTGTTGGCCTGGATTTGAACAGGCTGTGCTGCTTCCTTTTTTTTTTTTTTTTTTTTTTTAATGAGACAGGGTCTTGCTAGGTAGTTCAGACTGAAGAACCCACTAGGTAGCTCAGGCTGGCCTTGAGCTCTCAGCATCCTCCTACCTCAATCTCCCAAGTGCTGAAATTACAGGCCCGGCTCTGTGTTGCTTTCTTAACCTCTTCACCACCTTATCCTCATGATTCTCAGGAGCACTCTCAATCTTGGCATCTGACAAGGTCTTGCCATCACCTAGTGTATACCTGCCTCTATCATTCCCAGGAGCACGGGGGTCTTATTGGTATTTCCGGTACTCCTCTCCAGCACCCAGCCCAGGCCTGGCCCAGGTGAGCACTCTATTTACTGAGTGGGGGAGAAAGCTGCTAATGTCCGGAACTCAGCCCCAGGGATGCCCCTGCCCACTGCCCACAAGTGAGCCCAAGCCACACCCTAGCAACCAGAATTTGCTGTTGCAGCTGTGTTCTGACTTCCTCCAGCCTTTGATCATAGTTTGTTCTCTGGCATCAAGCCGCCTCCTCCCCTTTTAGATCTCATTATAGAAAGAGCAGTGGACACTTCCCCCTAGTCCATTCAATGCCCTCTGCACTCCCCTCCCTGGCTCCCTCCCTTCCCTTTCTTCCTTCCTGTCAGTTTCTTTTCTGACAGTGCTAGCAACTCAACCCAGGGTGCCTATATCCCCAGCCATTAAAAAAAAAAAAAAAAAAAAAAAAAAAAAAATTCTTTTTTAAAAAATTCATTTGAGGGCCTGGCGGGATGGCTCGGTGGTCTAAAGTGCCTGCTTGGGAAAGCTTGGGCGGCTTGAGGGACCATGGTTCTATCCCCGGCACCACATGCTGCGCCAGCCCTGCCCTCGGGGCGGGCTGAGTCGGCCATAAAAATGAGTGAATAAACAAAGGTTCTGAAATAAGAAAAAAATAAATAAATAAAATAAAAAATTAAAAAAAATTCACTTGAAGCTGGGCGTGGTGGCTCATGCCTGTAATCCCAGCACTGGGGAGGCTGAGGCAGGAGGATCGGTGAGAGTTCGAGATCAGCCTGGGCTACAAAACTGAGCTCAAGGCCAGCCTCAATTGTACAGCGAGACCCTGTCTCAGAACAAGGGCGGGCTGAGCTGGCCATAAAAATGAGTGAATAAACAAAGGTTCTGAAACAAGAAAAAAATAAATAAAATAAAAAATTCTTTAAAAAAAAATTCATTTGAGACAGTCTTGCCATGAGGTTGAGACTGGACTTGAACTCACTACATAATCTAGGCTGGCCTCAAACTAGTAGTAATCTTGCTTCAGTCTCCTGACTGCTGAGATTACAGGCATGGGTTACCATGCCCAATCCCCAACACCCAATTTTTTTGAGATGGTCTCATTAAGTTGCTGACTTATCTAGGCTGGGCTCAAACTTAGAATCCTCTTGTTTTTTTTTTTTTTTTTTTTTTGTCTTTTTGAGACAGGGTCTCGCTATGCAGTTGAGGCTGGCCTTGAGCTCACTTTTGTAGCCCAGGCTGGTCTCGAACTCACACCAATCCTCCTGCCTCAGCCTCCCAAGTGCTGGGATTACAGGCGTGAGCCACCACGCCCGGCTAAAGAATCCTCTTGTGAAAAAAAAAAAAAAAAAAAGAATCCTCTTGTGTTTGGTTTGTAGGCACACGCCCTACCACTGAATCACAGCCCTTCTGTGGCTTCTTAAATCTCCCCAGAATCAGTAAATCTGAGGGCAGATCTGTTTGAGTGACACAGGGGCACCCCACATGCTAGGAAAGCACTCAAAGCTGACCTGAGGATGTCCCTGCTCTCAGGCTCGGGATGCCTCCTCTCAGTGCTACTGTCATCTCTATAGTGTGATGGATGAGGGCTGAGACTCAGGATATCCCAACCCCTACCAGCCTTCCTCCCTACCAGAACCAAGGGGAGCTGTGGCCCAGGTGGGCACAGCAGGGAAGATGAAACAGCCACTTCCTGTTCTCCAGGTGAGGAGAGAGGCTTGCCAAGCTGGGAGGCAGCAGGAGGGCAGAAGCACCAGGAGCTCTGCCTCCCATAAAGCTAGGCTCAACTCAGCCGGGCGTGGTGGCACATGCCTGTAATCCCAGCACTTGGGAGGCTGAGGCAGGAGGATCGATGTGAGTTCGAGACCAGCCTGGACTACAAAAGCGAGCTCAAGGCCAGCCTGAACTGCATAGCGAGACCCTGTCCCAAAAAAAAAAAAAAAAAAAAAAAAAAAGCTAGGCCCAACTCTACTCCCAGCAATAAAGAAGTGAGGTGTTTGGTGTATGGGAGGTGTGGCCCCTGCTCCAGCAGGACAGCTGCACACATAAGCCCATGGCAGCTTTGGTGCTCAAGTGGAGGAAAGTTCCCACAAGAAAGGTTTTCACAGAGGGCTGGCTAAATAGCTCAGCCGATGAAAGCACCTGCAAGCAGGTGCAGGGGCCTGGAGCCCTAGCCCCAGGGCGTGCTGAGGGCAACTGAGACTAGGTGTGGTGGAGTGTGCCTGTAATCACAGCTCTTGGGAGGCTATAAACAGGTGGATCACTGTAAATCCACTCTAGTAGTGAGACCTTGGACACCCTGTAGAACCTTCCCTAAAAAAAAATACCAACCCCCCACCCCAGGGGCCCAGTGGGACAGCTCAGTGGTCTAAAGCCCCTGCTTGGGAAAGCTTGCATGGCTTCAGGGACCGCAGTTTGATCCTGGCACCACATGCTGCACCAGCCCTGCCCTTGGGGCAGGCTGAGCCGGCCATAAAAATGATGAATAAACAAAGTTTCTGAAACAAGAATAAAAATAATAAATAAAAATAAACATTATTAAAAAAATAAAATAAGGGGCTGGGGAGATAGCTCTGTGGCACAAGTGTCTGCCTGGAAAATGAAAGGTCAAGAGTTTGA
>PVJA010014357.1:0-41968 GCA_004027025.1 Myocastor coypus
TTTTTTTTTTTTTTTTTTTTTTTTTTTTTTTTGGTGGGACCAGGGTTCAAACTCATGACCTTACACTTGCCAGCCAGGCACTTATGGCATGGAGCTATTTCCCCAGCCCTAATGATAGATCTCTTTTGCTTACAAGTCACTTATTAGAAAGAAAGCTCTAAACAATATAGTTGGAACATTTTCACTTTTTCCTTTTCACTCTCAAAATTGTGCTTGACAGTGCAGTCGGCATCAGTCAAGGCTTTTGTCCCTGTAGCTGTGTTTTGCTAAGAATTAGAGATGCACCCTGGGAAAGTTCTGGTCTGTCTTTCTATACCCGAACGGTTAGGATTCCCCTCTTGCGCCATACCTGCAGCCACTCATCTGCCCCTTCTCACTCCCCTGCCCTTGAGCAACAACATGCTTGGAAGCAGCCTTTGCTCCAAGCCAGTTATTTCCCCTGCATGGTGACCTTCCCCTCCCAGGGGTCCTTCCAGAGTGAGGCTGACCTTTGCTTATTTCTGGGCTTAAAAGCTGCAGGCTCATGGGGCCAAGGAGATAGATAGTTCAGTGGAATAAATGCTTGCCTGGCAAGTCCTGAGTTCAATCCCTGGTACTGAAAAAAAAAAAAAAAAAAAAAAATCCAAAAGCTGCAGACTCGGGAAGTGGCCCAGCAGCTGAATACTTGCCTGGCAAAAACTATCTAAGTGTCATCCTGAAACTCTCAAAGAGTAAATGAAGACTTTTAATCCAAGTTTAACTGCCTGGCAAGAACTTAGCAGAACTGGACATTAACTCCTCTCTTGCCTCTCAAAAAGATGCTGAATGGCTCTTATAGCACAGACAAGTCCATGGAGAAAACAGACACTTCTGGGGAACCTTGTGCATTTAATTACAATTTAAAATAAAGACTAGGCCCAGCCCAGGGCCGAGAGCACTCCTCATGACGTCTCCTGATGCCATGGTGAAGAAGGGCTCAGACCACCCCCAGCAGTCTCTAACTTAAGAGGATGGGGGAGAAATTTTATACTTTTATCAAATAAACAATATGTTCCTGGAGTGATGATTCAACTCTTAATTTTATAGGGTGTCCTAGATCTGAGGCTTAGGGAAAGTGACTACAAAAATTTATGTTTGATAGGAAATGCTGCGCGGGTGCCTGGATTTTTCCCTCTAAAGCTACGGATTAGGTTTAGTTTTTTTTAACTTCTCATAATTCAAGGAGAACAAAGAAAAATGTCAAGTATAATTGAATCATGGGCAAAAGAGCTTAATAATAAAAGACATCATTTTACGGAAATTCAATAGACTGTATTTCTCTATTTCAATAAATATTCATTTTAGTTTTATTAGATTTACTCATAAAATTAATGAAAACTATGTTATAAGTATTGTCACAAGAATTAGAAATTGCCCAAAACAGAACAATGTATGTCAGTCCATGTCTTTGGGGAAGGTCTAGAAGGAATAGCAAAGGATATTTAATAATGCAACTGAAAATATTTCTCTATTTCACTGTCAACAATAGTTCAAAAGTTGGCTTTCTGGGAAGGATAAGGAGATGTACTGCTGCATGGTTTTATTTAACATGCTTATTATCAAAGCAAAGGAAACTGAAATTTTCAAAGGGTACAGACTAGCTCAGTACATGAAAAGCCAGAGCAGCTCAGCAAGAAGATTCCAGGCAGCAATCCAAGGGCCAGCTCTGCGGAGCAACCAGGCTCTTCCTAGGGCCCTTTCAGAAGAGGGAACTTGGAGAATGGATACTTAATTCCAGAACTAGGCCTCTGACTACACTAACTCCAGAACCTAGGCTGCTGACTTACACTAGCCTTAATGAAGTTATTTTCCCCATTTTTGTACATTGCTTAAGCACATGGAAGAAAGTGGTCTTTCATCTTTGCCTTTTCATTTTCTTACTGCAAAAATCTATAAAGATGCTTATGTGACCATGGAAAAGAACTGGCTTTCATTTCCACACCATTCAAAGCCTGGCAAGGAGAGCACATCTGAGGAGAACACTGCCACGTGCTAGAAGCAGGGTGCAGAGGCGTCGTGGGGCCATGAGTCCGGAGGCCTGTGTGCAGCTCTCCAGAAGGAACCCTACGCTCACCTCTGGCTGGAGACCAGGAGCCACAAGTGCCACCTGCTGCACATGCCAGGCCCATAGGACAAATATTTCCAAACGATCTACTTTTTTTCTCTGTAATGTCTAACTATAACTTATTTCTTATTTCTAACATTCAAAAAATCAAACTTTTTCTTAAGGAACCTAAGCTTATAACCAAGTTAATTGTCTTTGCCACATGAAAAATCCTAAAACACCAATCCTTAGCTATTTAATTTAGGAATTATAGAGTTAAATGATTTTTGTTCAATTATTTGGGCAGTAAATAATATATGCATTTTGCTTTCAACTCCAAGCCACCGGCAGCGTGTGACCCTTTTCTGGGACACTGGTATTGTTCTATATTGTACTTGTGGTTTTGTTCCCTGGATTGTACATGGTCTTGGAGGGAGGAATCATCCCTACCTCACATCCTCCAGCGTTGAGCACAGAGCATTGCATACCTCAAGCCTCCTATACCTGGCAGCTGGATGGCAGCTGCCTGCAACCCAGACTCTGGCAGGCTGGGGCAAGAGAGCTGTGAGTTGGAGGTCACCTTGGGCAGCTGATCGAGTTCAAGGCCAGCGTGGGCCGAAAAATAGAACAGAACCAAAGGAGAACTCACACATTTAATTAAAGGCATAAGTGACAGAGATATGCATACAATAATCTACCAAATACTTCAAGGTTCCCAAATACCATTGAAATTCCAGTAACAAGGCAGAAAATGTTCTTTCTTTCTTTTTGTATTTTAGGTAAGGGTCTATAGGGTATTCTCACTAATAGATTGGACTCATAGTGATCACCTGTTTACAGCCTCCCATGAGCTGGGGGGTTATAGGCACACAGCACCACGCCTCGTCTCAATTGCCATCTCAAGCTGGGGAGACAGCTCAGTGGCATAAGCACCCCTGGCAAGTTCAAGGTCCTGAGTTCAATCCTCAGTACTGAAAAAGAAAAAAAAAAATGAAATAAATTTTCATTTAGCTTGACTGCTCACCTACCATTTCAGCACACCCCAGGGGCAGGGCCAGCCCGACAGGCTAGTTATTTCTTAAATACTCATCTCAGTTGCATTCTTGGTATCTCCTGACAAGATATATTTAAATCCCTGTGCCTTTTAAAATTTTACCTCATTTCCTTCAAAATTCATCACTTCCTCCTGTTTGTTACGTGTTCTCACTAGCCCATCACTTTTCTATTTTGGAGGGAGGGGAATCTTTTTGGAGACAGGGTCTTGTTATGTGGTCCAGGCTGGCCTCAAACTCACAGAGATGCTGCTGCCCCAGCCTCCCGAAAGCTGGGATTTCAGGCATGCGCCACCACGTCCGGCTCTACTGCTTCCTTCTTATTCTCTTAGTCCTAATTCTTCTATCATATTGCTCTTTCTCCACCGTCACTTTGTGGCCTGGCAAAAAAAAACGTGAGTCAGGAGTTCTATTTTAAGTCTTCCATATATTCTTCCCACTATCAGGCCTCCTTTTGACCAAAGTTGTCAAACTGTGGCACTTAAGAGACTAATGAAAACTCCTGCCAACATGAGCAGGCTGCATTGGGCTCATTTCTTCAGTGGCCTTGCCTGTCCGCACTGGCCATGATCTGCTGTTGTCTAACGGTGTTCATGTTTGTCCCTGTCCTGGTTGGGCAGTTTCTCTATTTCTCTCCACTTGTTTCTTGCATGTGTCCACATCAAACGGGACGCGTAGTTCCATCAACGTGAAAGGTGCCTCCTTGTTCCTGTCTAAGGGTCCCTGCCTGCTTCAAGTTCTGGATGAGAGGCTATTTCTTCTCTTCTCTCTTTTCTTCCGACACCTGACAGAAGTCCAGTGCATCTCTCTCCTGCTAGCAGAGGGAGAGCTTTTAGTGTGATTCCTACGCAATGTTTTCCATTTTCATCACCATTTTCTCTTAACACAAGGCTAAGAGGTCCTAGTTGGTGGTGCAAACTTCAGCGGGTGTGCCACCACATGAAAAGTTCTAAAAGGTTTGTTGCCACTGTCTTGGGTTATAATCTTGTTCATTTGTTTCTGAAGTATAATACAGTTTCTAGCACACAGTAGGCATACAATTAATGATTAAATCTTTCACTTACCTAACATTTCTCAACTACATCCTTACTCAGGAAGAACACAATTATAAAAGCAAACAAAATTCTATGTGCCACTCTTTTTAAAAATACCATGATATAGTGTCTCAGTTGTTTTTTGCTAGTTGCTGGGACAAATACCTGACACTCAAAATTAGGGAAGGAAAGGTTTATTTAGTTCATAGTTGCTGGAGGTTTCAGTCCATACTCAGCTTGTTCCAAGGCAGAGCGACACATGATAGAGAGCAACTTTTCATGGTGGCAGCAAAAAGCAAGAGATGGAAGGGAGAAGGAGTAGCAGCTCACACAGTCAGCTTCTCTTCTGTCCTTAGATTGAAATGCAAATTACCTGCCCATGCCCACAGCAATCACAAACTCCAGAAGCTGTCCCAAGACTTCATGAGGCTTTGAGGGGACACCTATACACAAACCATATCACAAAGCATTACCCAAATGTTATTTTTATTGTATTGCTTTTAATTACCCTTAAATAGAGCTTCATTAGCTACTAGTATACTAGAATTCATCAGCGCTGTTTTCTTATCTCTGCCTGTAGTCCACATGTAAGTTTATTTGGGTTTTTGAAGCACAAGGACAGCTTCTACTCCCATTATAGATAGCCATGCCTCTTTATTCTGACAGAGATAGACAGAGCCAACCTAGTGACCAGCAATACACGGGAGGACTTCCTCAGGCAAACCCACGAGCAGGATGTGAACTTGCTGTAGGAGACTCTGTAGAGCTACAAAAAGTACCGATGTCTATTCTCTTTCTCTGAGAGCAGATCACAGTTCACAGGAAGGAAGTTACAGAACTAGAAAATACGATTCATGAACTGGAAGAAGAAAATTTGGTGCTTATCAACCAGCTATTCAACTGTAGACTTGTGGATCTCAAAATTCCCAGGTGAAGGTCACTAATTGTTTCTAGAAAGAGTTCCATAAATATCTGTACCTGTGAATTCTTTAAATGACGATTTACTTCTTTACTGCTCCAGCCAGGATGGCATAGTCCAAAATAAAAAGCCAGACATGGTGGGTCACACTATAATCCCAGCACTCTGGGAAGTGGAGGCAGGAGGGTCACAAACTCAGGCCCAACCTGAGCAGCTTAGCAATGAGGGAAACCCTTTCTTAAAGTAAGAAATAAAAAAAGGGGGACTGACTGAGGAACCTGAAGAACTCACAAAATGGTCCCAAGGACAGCATGAAGTTTCACTTATTAGCGTTCCACTGCACTGTGGTCATAGCAGAAGATGCTTAGCACACACATGACAACTGCCACCCTTCAGGACCCCAGGCCAACAGGAGAAAGGTTAGGGATTAAATGCAAGCACGTCAGAGCAGTGGATGAGCAAGCACAGAGTGAGCACAGGGAAGGGTCCTCTGCTTTCTGGAACCTCCTTAGAGGTGTCCTAGACTTCTGGTCACCTTGTGAATATGGGATTGTTTCTTCTGAAATAGTAAAACTTTTGTAGGTGGAAAAAGAATAGCCTGGGCTCCTTAAGTTACAGTTGTTTCTTTGTTTTGAAGATAGGGTCTCACCCTGTAGTGCAGGCTTGCCTTGAACACACTGTGTAGCTCAGGTTGGCTTCAACTCATGGTGATCCTCCCAGGTGCTGTGATTATAGGCATGCGCCACCTCACCTGGACAGTGTTTTTCCCACAAACTTCTTCATGAGTTCTAAGAAGGGTGGATACAGGTGAATTATAGGCTCCTTGTTTGCTAAGCTAAATGATGGAATTTGGGTATGAAACTGGAGAAACTTGGGAGGCAGGGTAATTACTTCAGGGTCTAAACACTGGGTAGGACGGCCAGAGATGTGGTAACCTGCCTCCCACAGCCGTGTGTGCTAGGAAGAGTGGGTGCTGGTTAAGGGGCTGAGGCCGATGGGTAAACCCAGCCCTCTGGCCAGCCACTTCTGGAGTCAGGGCTGAGTCCCTGTCCTGTCTCTGGTCCCTGCCATCTGTGGCAGCTGCCTCCATGCCATTGTGGCTCACCTCTGCCAGCTCTCCGTGTCCTCATTTTCTAAACTGGCCGAACCTTAGTAAGCAGTGGCCTTCTCACCTGCTGGCTCTGCCTCTTGCCTCCATCAGCTCAGTCTGACTGATTGGATTTGGTGCTGACGTGGACAGAAGAGCCAGTAATGACAACAGAGGGCATTGTCCCATTGGCCAGAGAGGACTTGGCAAGAACAAGAAGGGAGCTCTGATCCTTTTATTTTCATCTCAATGCTGGCATCAAACCTGGGGCCTCACACCGCTACACAAACACCCTGCAGCTGGGCCACTTCCCTGGCTGGGCAGGAAATTTTCAGTAAGAACTTTTGTTAAGCTGCTTGCCGTACAGTTTGCAGCTCACCACCTGTTTCCACCGAACCCTAGCAAATCTACTTGTTCATCAGTGCCTTAGTGCCTCGTTTCTCCAGTGAGCAGCATGGAGTTCTCGGTTCACCAGAGTTGGGAGAAATATAATGGAAATCTTCAATTTTTTATTAGTACACATTTGCAGGACATAATATTTCCATTCATCTTAGGGGTAGGTACCTGCACTTAATTCTCTGTGAGCTCCTTCATCTCTTCTGTTTCTGGATTCCTTTCCCATGTACAGAAAGGCTATGAGCAGGATCTTTGAGACCTGAGTCAGGTGTCCCTGTATGTAGCCTCGTAATGCTGCACTTTTCACCGCAGCCAGCTCATAGCATGCTTTTGGTCACTTCCTGTCTGCTTCCTCGTCAGGCTCCTGACTCCTTGAGGAAACTTTTTAGGATATTTTAGAAAGATGCACAAGGAACAGGGCAATGTGTGAACTTGCAGTTAGCTGGTGAGAGCCCTTAAGCCAGTTAACCTGAGAGCTTGGGAGCTTGTGCTGAGGCAGGTTTGAAATCAAAGAAACATCACACACATCATATATGTCACAGTAATGACCTATCCAGCATTTGTGGAGGGCTTGGCCCTTAACTCAAAGTAGGCTGGTGATGAGGACAGGTATGAACTGTCCCCAGAAGCACAGCAAAAAATCCTTGTTTTCATTATGCTTAGTAAGAATCATTCCATTTCCCATCCCATGAGCATTTTTTCTCTCAGAACTCACATGGCATAGCATTTTGTTGACACAGTAGTGAAAACAGGCAAGCCAAGTGTGAACAGCGGTGACCACCTTGGAGTGCTAGTGCTGCAGAGGGCAGATGAAACAGGCTCCTGCCTGCAAATGGAGCATATTTTTGTACCGAGAATCAAACTTAGGACCTTGCACTTGCCAGGCTGGCACTTATGCCATTGAGCTCTCTCCCCGACCCCCTATAGCCCTAGGCATGTCTACTTGTAGAATAGAGTTACATATGTGACAAAACTTTAATAAAATACCTTGAAATTTTACGCAGGATACAAAATCGGCACATAAAAATTCGACCGCGCCTGCTAGTACATGTGTACAATCTTAGTGCACTTGGGAGGCCAAGGCAGAGGATGGCTTTGAGGCCAGCCTGGGCTACAGAGTGAGCTCAAGGCCGGCCTGAGGGTAGAGCAAAACCCTAGCTCAGAAGCACAAGCAGTGACAAATCAGTAGTGTTCCTGTACCCCAGTAATGAATTCACTGGGAAAGAAATGACAAAACAATGTCATTCTTAATAGCATCCAGGAAAATTAAAGTCTTAGGAATTAACCTTACCAAGGAAGTGAAAGACTGCTACACAAAAAACCCACAGCAATCCGAAAAAGAAGGTGGAAGAGAATGTCAGAAAATGGAATGGCATTCCCTGGTTCTGGACAGGGAGGGCCAATATGGTTAACATGTTCATAGTCCCCAAACTGGCATATAGATCTAACACAATTCCAAGCAAAGCACCAATAGCATTCTTATGTAGCTAAATTCGAGAAGAAGCAATGAACTGGAGTCAGCCCGCACTCAGTGCTGGGGCTGTGTGTGCCCCCCTCCTGACCTTGGAAGGGCCTTCCCTTATCCAGGCTTCTCCTCGGTGATATCTCCTAGTTCTTAAAGACTCAGTTCAGGGTTCCACTCCTTTGGGAAACCTCTACCTCCAGCAACTCAGCCCTGCGTCTCTCTGGTCCCAGCATCCTCACGACATGCCTGCTAGTTCCCCGCGGTGGCACAAACTATTGCAGTAAATGCTCTAGGATTATGGCCACCCCACTGGGCCTCACACAATGTCAAAAGACATTGTGTCTCATTTTCTTTCTTCTAGAAATCTCTAAAACCCAGGGAGAAATTGACATCAGTAAGCACATGATACAGTATTTGTTGACTGGTAGACATTTTATTTCTTTTTTTAGGCAGCTGTATCTTAGTCAAGCTGCTGGACAGGAAGTACCACCTGAGGAAATGCCTTTGGAGTCGTTGGAAACATATAAAGGTACATTTAATTGCAGTGGGGTAGGTGTATTTTTTCTCAGTTTAATAAATAGCTATTGAGTATCTGTTCTGGGCAGGAGCCCCACCTGCAGTAACTGTTCAAGATTAAATGTACTCCAGCTCCTACCAGCTTTTCTTCCTGTACTTTCTTCCCTATAGTCTCGTTTTCTTAGCAAACCCCCCTTGTTTCACAATGATGTCAGAGGGGAGAGGGTACAGTGTTGCTTATAGTGCTATAATTTGAGACCAAAATGGGTCAACTAAAACATCAAAACATACAAGCTCCAAATGATTACTATAATTTATTAGGCCACAGAATAAAATGCAATGTTGTTTCTCAAAATGAGTTTCCCTCTTGCTTTAGTCCATAAATTCTAAATTTCTAATGTTCTGAGTGTTTCCAAATGGCATATGTGGGGCCCGGCAGGATGGTTCAGTGGTCTAAAGCGCCTGCTTGGGGCCCGGCGATGGCTCAGTGGTCTAAAGTGCCTGCTTGGGGAAGCTTGGGCGACTTCAGGGACCGCGGTTCGATCCCCGGCACCACATGCTGCGCCAGCCCCGCGGTTCAATCCCCAGCACCACATGCTGTGCCAGCCCTGCCCTCAGGGCAGGCTGAGCCGGCTGTAAAAATGAGTGAATTAAAAAACAAAAGTTCTGAAACAAGAAAAAAATAAATAAATAAAATAAAAAATTCTTTAAAAAAAAAATGGCATTATGTGCCCAAAGACGCATCTTACTTTGACCTGTCCCAATTGTGCGCGTGACTGATTTCTTTGCCTTCATCAGTGGAGAAGTCAATGCTGCAGCCCATAGGAGAACACAGAGACTCGCTGCACTCGCTGGGCTCTTTCCTGCTCAGCCCCAAGGACAGCGGCAGCAGTGTCCAGCACCTGCGGACGGAGGAAGTGGGCGGCTCCTGTACAGCACTTGACGACTCTCCTAAGAAATACTTACTGTGCGAAGATGAGTGGGATTTCAAGGTAAGATTCCTGGGACTACAACTTCAATTACTAAGAGAACACTTAGAAAAAATTAGCTTACAATAGAGATGTTGAAATTTTCAGTTTGGATTTATTAATAAAGTAGGCTCCCCATTGCTGTCTCTGCCTGGATATGATTTCCACTCCTATTTTTGGCCAGTCTGCCACTTACATTCCTTTATGGCCTTCCATTATTAGGATACAATGTATCCTGCATCATAAACCATCCCCCGACCACCTGGCTTAGAACAGTGTCTTCAGTCCTCTGTTGGCTAGGAGCTCGGGAAGGGCTCTTCTCACGTGGAGCTGCATTCCTGCGAGGATTTGCCTGGGGGCAGGAGGACGCCATGCAAGGCGGCTTAGCTGCATGGTTCACAAGACCACACAGGCTAAACGGCCTCAGGGCCTCTACATACGGGCCACCCAAGGGCCACCCAAAGACTGGCTCCAGTGTCCCTTTGCGATGCTCAACCTCTTCCAATGCAAGCAAAATAGAAGCGTCAGTATTTTGAATAGCAACCGACTCTAGTGGTTGATTCATTGCCAAGTTCCAACCAAAGGGAGGAAACATAACTGCTGCATCTTTTTTTTTTTTTTTAATTTTTTATTTTATTTATTATTTTTATTCTTGTTTCAGAGCCTTTGCTTGTTTATTCACTCATTTTTATGGCTGGCTCAGCCCACCCCTAGGGCAGGGCTGGCGCAGCATGTGGTGCCCGGGATCGAACTAAGGTCCCTGAAGCTGCCCAAGCTTCCCCAAGCAGGCGCTTTAGACCACTGAGCCATCCTGCCAGGCCCCAACTGCTGCATCTTGATGGAGAGTCCATGCTGCATTTTAGAAAAGTGTGGGGATGAGGCATGTGTCAGGCGAGTGGCTTTAAGTCCTGGCTGCACGTGTGCCACCTGCAATCCATGCCCCAAGGTATTGGGGCTTGATGGTAAAATCTCCTTTTGGTCCCTCACCACTGCTTGCCATTGTTTCCTTCATAGGGCCCAGAACCTTAAAAGTTCTCACACAACCTTACGTCTAGTGGCCATTTACACACTGGAGGTTGCAGGCTAAGGCGGTGGCACAGAGGCGAGCCCTGGCCCAGCAAGCACCAGATCTTACATTTGATTCCCAGCTCTACAAAAATAATTGCAATAAAGCTCTAGTTTCTCTACTATTGAAACACCCTCATGTATATCTGAAAACCACCCCTGAAATGTCACGATGCCCTCAAACTAGTGGACATTTGTGTATAAAATTCCCAACCTCTACACACTGAGTTTAATAAAAAGCCTTCTTGCCTCTGTGAGATTTTGATGTAGAACAGTATATGCGGTTTCTTTTATCTTACGTTTATTATAGCTCTAAAATTACACTTTAAAAACTAAATTATAAGCATTTTAAGAAATAAGGTAGTACCTGTTTCAATCTTTGATTCTGCTAAATTTGAGTAAATATTAATAATTCCCACAGGGGCTAGGGAGATAGCTCCATGGCACAAGTGCCTGCCTGGCAAGTGCAAGGTCATAAGTTCAATCCCCAATCCTGCAAAAAAAACAGAAAAAAAAAATTCCCACAAAGTATTCATATGACACTCTGATAAGCCTGAGTACTTTTCATTCCAACCAAGCTCTTGGCACAGGGCCAGCTACAGAACCGGCACCTAGGACCCAGGAGAAATGTGCCAAGCTGTTGAAGCTCCAAAGTGAGAGTTACTGCCTGTTGCTCAAGGGCCTGAGCTGCTCTAACCCATT
Source organism: Myocastor coypus (assembly GCA_004027025.1). Taxonomy (NCBI): domain Eukaryota; kingdom Metazoa; phylum Chordata; class Mammalia; order Rodentia; family Myocastoridae; genus Myocastor; species Myocastor coypus. The sequence continues at coordinate 11,267 of PVJA010014357.1, forward strand.
TTGGCTTGGCTGGAGGACTTTGTGTAACATAGTTGTTTGTTGACATCTGGCAGGATGTAGTAAATTTTATTTATATAATAGCCAAAGATCCTGAGGAAAAGAATTATGGAAAAGTTGCTCAATATAATTTATAGTCAGAGTGGCAATTGAAGACACTTTTTCTTTGTTCTTGAATAATAAAGAAAATTTTGTTGTGGCTGTCTCCTAAACAACAGAGCCTGTGGCTACAGGTTCACATCCTTCTACTAATTCAAGTTCTGGAAGTGTAGCTCTGGGGTACAACCCTTGCTTACCATATACAAGTCCCAGGTTCAACCCCCCAGTCAAAAGACAAAAGCAGCTTCCAGAGGATCTGCTGCCTGCTCCTTGAAAGAACTTCCCTCCCATGCCCTGCTGGGTGTCCAAGCCTTCAAGGGCAGCTTTTGCTCTCTAGTTACCACTTCACGTGTCCATTAGCATTCAGACCACCACAAAGGCAGTGAAGCCTGTCAGGTGAGGGCCAGGCGCGGTGACTTTCCAGCTGACCTCAGCTCATGCCTCTCTTCACCATAGGAGCACGTGGATTTGGGCCCCCTGGCAGTGAAGCTCATGCGTGTGGAGAGCAAGAAGATGCCCATTCATTCCCAAGAAAAGGAAGCCTGCATCAGCCCCGAGAACCGTGTCACGTATAAGATGGTGAAGGCTTTCCTTCAAGCCTGAACGCTGAATGTGTGACCACCTCGTCCTTGTCAGTGGGAGTGGAAGTTATGCCAGGTCGCCATTTTACATGCATGTTTAAGCCTGTTGTTTGTGCAGATCCTAATTACACTTAAAATTAAAGTTTCCAGTGCTTGGCTGTTGTTTTGATTACATGGCATGAGTGACAACAGCAGAAACCTGCGTTTCCGTACTGAAGTGCTGAAATGGCACTTCAGGTTGGTCACCATAGTTCCTTTCCACTTAACAACTCACTAACCTTTAATTTGAATATGAACTATTTCATTCCAAGATGTTTCCATAGGAAATGTGCAGGGGTCAGGGAGATAGGTCCGTGGCACAAGTGCCTGCCTGGCAAGTGCAAGGTCGTGAGTTCAAACCTTGGTCCCATCAAAAAAAAAAAAAAAAAAAAAGAAAGAAAGAAAATGTGCAACTTTACATAGCTGTGTATTGACTATACAGCTTTTACCTCTCAGAGCTCTAAATGATAAGCCAGATAGCCTACAATGCAAGCTTTTTTTCAGTTTAAGTCCACTTATGATGGACAAAAAGAAACAATAACAAAAAGTAAATAAGATGGTTATATCCATTGCATAAAGATATTCTATCACTCGGGAGGCCTCCCTCTCACCCACTATCACACCTAAACTGCTGAGTTCTTATCCAGAGCAGCTACCACTTCCTTCTTACAGTTCCCCGAGCCAAAGGCACTGTCATCGCCTGCACATGCTGTCTCGTGTTTCTGTGGCCCTTCATTGTTGTAATGTACTATGTCAGTGTCGAAAGAAACGATGAGAAGACCCATTGAAGGTAGCACAGAAGACTCACTGAGATTCTGTCCCCAGTGAGCAAAGAACCTCTGAAACAACTCAGCTTTATTTAGGATAGTCAGCGCGATCTCGTGCATAATCACCTTAGCAAAAAGAGGACCACATGTGTAACCATGATCTTCATTAATTTCCATCCCTCTCCCATCATAGGGTTCATTTAGGGGTCAATCAATAGCATAACAAGAAAGGGAGAAAGCAATAGAGAACCCACAGGTGAAGCTGCCCTACCACAGCTGTTTCTGGGCCCCATCCATCACACTCTGCTTTTTGAAATGCCCATCAGGCTACATACACTTCATGTTACAGAAGCCCCCTTGTCTTTAGTCAGAGGTGCTCAGGCATTTCCGGGAAGCAGAGTCATGGTCCTGTGGTAAACTCTATGGACCGTACCATTCCTGGTTTCTTAAGTGTCACCTGCTACTGACATAATGCACTCTTCAGTCACTGCAGAGGCCCAACAGGCTGGCCTCTACTTTCCAGGACCCCTTCAAGGGGTGATGTCCCCACCAGTTGATCGTCTTGAAGCTTTCCCTGTATTTGAGTCTCCACTTTGTTCAGTGCTTCAGTGAACAAATTCGAGTGCAGGCAGCTCCCTGGAAACTCTTTAGTCTTGACACCTGACCATGGTGCTTGCTTCTCCCACGGAGACCTTGCTTCTGTGGGCATCTAAGGTGGACGGCGTTTATTCTTCCGTTCTCCTACCCTTCATAGGGCTTCATGCTCTTACCTACTCAGTGCCTGTTCCAGATCACTATTGCATCCTCTCACATAAAAACACTCCTTTTGGAGACTCATGGGTGGATGGACTCACCTCCACCACTGTCGTTTGGCACCCCCTTGTCACTTCTCTACCAGCTTTAATTTGGCTTCCTCCTACTGCACCCTAAACTATCATGCCCCATCTGTTGAGATGCTTAGTAGCCATTCACCAGTAGGAAATAGACGTGAGTGCTTCCTTTGGTCACTCCACCTCAAGTCTTTTGAGTCCCAAAGGGTGACCTGTGTAGACTACACCACAAATTCCCTGCTGCCCAACTCCTAATTGGGGGGAAGCTTAGGGGTTGATTGTGTGAACTTGAGAAGTTAAAAGCTTAACTAAATTGGCTCAGCAATTTCACACCCTAGGCACTTCCCTACAGTGACTGTCACTTAAAGGATGTAAAAGGACGGGTGGAGCATTCCACTTCCTTGGAGGAGCAGTCAGCTTGGACATCATCTCCTGGCTCTAGTGCACTCTTCAGCCTCTGCCTTGGACCCTTCAGCCTTTTTTTTTTTTTTTTTTTTTCTCAGTACCAATTGAACTGAGGACCTTGCACTTGCCAGGCAAGCACCTATTCTACTGAGCTATCTCCCCGCCGCACTCCCCTCACCCAGCCTTCTGGTGCAGACTCCTCAGCCTTCTGTTGCAGACCCACAGGCCTGATACAGACTTGCACAGAATGCCACGGTGAGCTCCTACCTTAGACCAAGTCCTTAGATCTGCAGTGCACAGGCGCTGTCTGCTCACTTCCTCGTCAGACGCTGTGGCTGATCATCATAAGCCAATCTTGGAATGTCTGATGCCTTTGTATATCTTGCGTTGCATCTGTCCCACTAGTGAAACCCTGACTGGTACAGGAGGGTCTAGCAGCAGAGCACAGTGAGTTATTCCCCTAGTGTCTTCCCTACCAGGTCCTGTCACCTAGCAACATCCCCCATGGCTCCTACTGGAGGTGGTCATCCTGGCACAGTGATGCTGCAGGCAGGCTCTTGCCACTTCAGGCCCAGAAGTGGTGGTAGCTTCTGTGTTGCTATCCCATGGAAATGTCACCATCCATCCTAGTTTCCCTCCATCCTGCCCACACCTTCATCTATTACTCTTGCTACGCTCTCCTCGGGCATCCTGTTTCCACTGCTCCTTGCTGGAAGTGGTTGAAGTGGAGCTGGGAACCAACAGCAAAAGACTGAACTGAAAGCCTGTGTGTGCCACCGAGAGACTGAATGTCAGCTGAGAAAGCCAAGGACACAGCTAGGGGACGTGGCTGGGTACAGGTGGGGCTTCAAGCAGGACTGCCATCCTCACTCGGAGCCTGAATCTAAATACAAGTGTGACTGTGCACTGAAGGAGAGTAGCTCCTAATGGATTGAGGTGATTTGCCTCTTACCAAACATAGTTAACTGAACATAGAGATTCTTTTTCTCTGGGAAAAAAGAATGTTAACTTCAGACACTGTTTCTTTTGTACACAGCCTAGCATGCAAAATACATATGCATATGTAAATATATACAAAGCTGGGAAATAACACAGAATCAGGAGTACAAGTACACTATCAAAGCAGACCTAGGATAATCCTGGTCAGTAGACTAGAATTATAAGAACACTGCTGTGAATGTGTTTAAGAAAATCAAGTATAGTAGGAATACGACTGAAGTACACTATACACATTAAGGGCTGGGGAGATAGCTCAGTGGCATAAGCACCTGCCTGGCAGGTGCAAGATCCTGAGTTCAATCCCTGGTACCAAAATAAACATATTGAAACCACTCCAAATTGTGGAACTAGGGAAGGAGGTGATATGGGCGATTAAAGTATGACATGTGTATGCATAGTCTGCCTCAAATAAATCCTATTCTTTTAAAAAAAAATAAAATCAAGGAAAAAACCAAATTAGATGAGAAAATAGAGTTCAAACAATTAGACTCAAATGAACATCTAAAGTTAGCTGGGGATAACAGAGAGGGCAGAGTGCTTGAACTACAGTGTTCAATTCTCAGTACTAGAAAAAAAGATATATATAATCTGAAGTTAATAAAGAATTGGACCAGTTAATGGCAGACTGGACTCTGAAGAAATTTGGGAGAAGTCCATGGCCTCATGCAGGCAACCCCAACTCAAGAGAGAATAAAAGGTGGAGCAGAACAGAAGGGCAGTGGGAACCGAGGGCACAGCACCACCACATGTAGCTGGAGCAGCAGCAGACAGGTGCAGGAATGGAAAGGAACATACACCTGAGGACTTAGGGATTGAGTTTCCCCAAACTGACAAGACATTGACCTAGAGATTGAAAATACTCAATGAGCCCCAAATGAAGAGCTGGGGAGAGAGCTCAGTAGAATAAGCGCTTGCCCAGCAAATGCAAAGTCCTGAGTTCAATCCCTGGTCCCTGGCACCACAAAACAAACAAACAATAAACCCCAAGTGGAATTAAAACAAAACAAAAAAACAACATGGCACACCATGACTACGCTGTGAAGCCTTGCCTCAAAAGAGCATCTTCAAGGCAGTCCACAGAAAGGAATGCATTATTTTCAAAGAAGGAAGAGTAAACCACTGGGCAGCTTTTTCAGGTGAAACTGCAAAACAAAAGGTAATGGAAACCTGAAAGTATTGAAAAGATGGGGGGCATGTTCAGCAGAAAACTTATTGTTGAAAAATGAAAAACCAAACATCTTAAAGGTGAAATAGGGCCAGTGAGATAGCTCAGTGGTCTAAAGTGCCTGCTTAGGCAACCACAGGGACGGAGGTTCAATCCTCGGCACCACATGCTGCTCCAGCCCCACCCCATGGCAGGCTGAGCTGGCCATACTATAAATAATAAATAAATAGAGCCTATCAAATGCTTTAAAAAAATGGTGAAATAAATTTTTGGGCAAAAAATAACTGAAAGAATTTTTCAATAGTATACACATCTACATTATAAAAAATAGTGAAGGAAGTTCTTTAAACTGAAAAAAAAGATCCTAGACTAAAGCACGAAACTTCAGGATGGAATGGAGAGCTGAAGAAAGGCTAATTACTTAGGAAACCTTTTAGAGTGTAGAATGTTTACAACTGCAACAATAGTCAGGTGTGGCCACACATGCCTATAGTTCCAGCTACTCGGAGGCTAACGCAGGAAGACTGAAAATTCAATCCCGTCCTGGTCGATTTAGGCTTCCTAATCTCAAAGTAAAAGAGCTGAGAGTGTGGCTTAAACCCCAGCACTAGACACAAAATAAAACTAAGATAATGTCTTATTTTAAAAGAAAATATAAAACTTTAGATTCATGAATTTAAAAAGTTGAAATTCAATTGCTGGTTCCGCAAAAAAAAAAAAATCAATAATCATATGTTTTTACCTTTAAGGGCTAGGGAAAAAAAAAGAGCCACAAAATAGAATGACAAAGACCAGTTAAAAGAAAGATGTATATATAAAGAAATACAAATCGAAAATTCACTACAGCTTTTACAGACATTATCAAAAAACAAAAGAAAACTGAAAAGGAAAAAATAACCCTTTGCAATAAAATTGACAACAGAGATGAAAACATTTATTGAAAGTTATGTCTGAGAAACAGGAGGAAATATTTCAAATAATCTTAATCTGTTAAAGAAATCAAGCCTTACATTGTAACAGAAAGATTTCAAACCCAGGTGACTTCACTGGTGAAGTTTTCCAAACATTTCAGGAGGAAATTACAGCATAAACAGGCACACTCTTTCAGAGTAAGAAAAAATAAATGCAAATCATTTTATAAATCCATCATAGTACCAAAACATTATAAGAAAACAAAATTACAGCCAACACAGAAAATAGTGTTTTTTTCGCGGTGTGGCATGACTGGGATGAACGGGAAGCCTTCCCCCAGATGTTGACTTAAGTGATGTGCTCAGTGTGTTATAGTCATTAAGCAGGACAAGATTTGTGTGTTTAGGGGCTGGGGAGATAGGTCCGAGGCACAAGTGCCTGCTGGGCAAGTGCAAGGTCGTAAGTTCGAACCCCGGTCCCCCGCCCCAAAAAAAAAAAAAAAAAAAAAAAAAAGATTTGTGTGTTTGATGGATATATTTTATACTGCAAATAGGTTTCAAAAAATTGTTTCCCAAATACTCATATTCTATCTCATTCCACAAAGTGATACTGTGCAAAGGCTATGATTATATCCTCTAATATGATTGGTAGCAAAAATGTTTCTTTTTTAAAATTTATTTATTTATTTATTTGCTACAGGGTCTCACTACACAGCTCAAACTTGATTTGAACTTATAGTGATCCTCCTTTCTCAGCCTCCCTAGCACTGGCGTTACAGGCATGTGCCATCATGCCCAGTTTCAGGGATGTAGTACCGGGGATTGAACCTGGCTCCTTACCCTTGGCCAGGCAAGCACTTAGACTGCTAAGCCATATCCCCAGCCCACAAAAATGTTTCTTGACAGGAAGACAAGATACTTCCTTAAGGGAAGTCTTTTAAAGGTCACTAGAAGTCTGACATTTTGATGGGCCTCCGGTGGTAGCCACTGCTCTCCAAGCTCCGCGATGCTGCCCGAAGACAACAAGAAGAAAGATGCCAGAAAGTTGGCCAAGAAAGACAATGACCCAGTGAACAAATCTGGGGGCAAGGCCAAAAAGAAGAAGTGGTCCAAAGGCAAAGTTCAGGACAAGCTCAACAACCTGGTTCTGTTTGATAAAGCTCCTTACGACAAACTCTGTAAGGAAGTTCCCAACTATAAACGTATAACACCTGCTGTGGTCTCTGAGAGGCTGAAGATCCATGGGTCACCAGCATGAGCAGCCCTTCAGGAGCTCCTTAGTAAAGGGCTTACTTATCATGGTGGTCTCAAAGCACAGAGCTCAAGTTATTTATACCAGAAGCACCAAGGGTGGAGATGCCCCTGCTGCTGGTGAAGACGCACAATGAATGGGTTCATCCAGGTACACATTTGGAAAAACAAAATTTTATCATTAAATGAAAAAAGGTCAATAAAAGCATAATATGAAGTAATCTACCAATTTCTTTTTCATCAAAGGTATTTTATAAATGAGACTTATTTCCTTCAGATAGGAAAAAATTCACTGACTTCACATTAGGACAAACCAAAGAGCTTCTCATAATTCAACAAAAAGTTTTATGTATCTCTTAGGTTTCAAGCAGAAGAAACTGACATTGTCTTTGTCTCCCACAAAAATCAGACTGAGATTATTAAGCCAGGCCAGGCACACATGGGTGGCCTGCTAGCATAACCTGGGAGCATGGTGCATTCTCTTCCACAGTGGGAATCTGCTGAATCAGAATTGAAGAAAAAAAACAAACTCTGAAAGTCCTATTTGCTACCAAGATGTCAAAGCTGCAAAGACATTGCTCAGAAAGGAAGAAGAAAGGTCTTTCCTTCTGCTAGTATCACTTCTATTTAAGCTTGTACCTCTCAAGAGGATTCGCAACAGTACAGTGATAGGTTAGAGGACCACTTTCAAAGCCAAAGTTAATGTTTTGTGACGCAGGAAGTTTACCGTCCTGTGTCACAAAATATTTAGGAACCAAGCCCTTCCAGTTCTGCTGTGTGCAGCACTGGGACCACTGATCCATCTTGCCCTCTCCGTCAAAGGGCTCCATCCAGCCGGCCAGCTTAAGCCAGGCTGCTTTAGTTTTTTGTAGTAAGCAGAAAGGAGCCTACAGAACAGGCTGCTCTAGGTCAGGTGGGTGGAGCAATCGTGTTTGGCGTTCTTTTATTTGTAGCACCTTTATTTTTTATTTAAAAAATTTTTTTTTCTTGTTTCAGAACTTTTGTTTGTTTGTTTATTTATTTTTATAGCCAGCTCAGCCTGCCCTGAGGACAGGGCTGGCGCAGCATGTGGTGGTGGTGGGGGGAGTTGAACCGTGGTCCCTGCAGCCGCCTGCAGGCAATTTAGACCACTGAGCCATCCTGCTGGGCCCCTGTAGCACCTTTATTAACAAGCTTAGGGAAATTTTAAAAATCAAAATTAGCTTAGGTGGATATTATATGTTTCAGGTCTCAGAATAACCAAGAATGTTTGGCCTGCTGTTATTTCACTTTGGGAAATAGGACCCAGGTGCTGGCAGCTTGAACCTCTTTAAGGAGATCTAAAGAAGTGAAGTACTGAGACTCCTCTGCGTCAGGCTACTGCCTCGGAAACCTAGGCTGTCACTTAACCTCTTTATGCCCTGTGTTGTATAACTTTTGTCTGGTGCCGAAAGAAATGACGAGAAGACCCGATGAATGTAGCTTCAGAGGACTCACTCAGATTTCTCTTCCTCAGTGAGCCCAGAGCCTCAGAAGGCTCTTTTTATTTAGCATTTAAAAAATGACTAAGGAGTATACGTCACTACTTTAATAGATACAGCATATTCCAAACACGTAGCTCACACAAATGCTAACAAATAATACTTTAAGCAGGGGGAGGCGGCAACCATTGGTGTCACATAGCAGATAAACAAAGAACAGGGCACCCACAGGATGAGCCGCCATCCGCAACCTTGAGCCCCAGCTTTCTGGAAATCTCAGGCAGCGGAAGGCAGCCCTCCCTGGGCTCTGTCTATAATTCAAGGACAGGGCACCCGCAGGAGGAGCTGCCACCTGAAGCTTCAGGTCTCAGCTTTCTGAGACTCCTGAGCAACAGAAGGCAGGCCTCCCTGGGTTCTGTCTATAATTCACCATTTCTAGGGACACCAACTCGTCTTAAATCTCATCTCTATGTCACTACAGCCCTGCTTCCCCATCTGTACTTTGTGGCCCCAATCCTATGTTGCAGGATTATTTTAAGGATTAAAAAAAAGAGGATGGCTGTGTGTACCAGCACACACCTATAATCCCAGCACTTGGAAGGCTGAGGTGAGAAAATCACAAATCCATGGCCTACCGGGTACTAGTGAGTTCAAGGCCAGCCTGAACTACACAGCAAGACCTGTCTCAAGACAACAACAATAAAACAAACAAACAAGCAAACAAATCCAAAAGAGAATATGTGCCAGGCATGGTGGTGCATCCCTATAATAGCAGCATTTGGGAGGCTGAGGCAGGAGGATCGGTGTCAGTACAAGACCAACCTGGGCTACAAAAGTGAGCTCAAGGCCAGCCTGAATTGTGTAGCAAGACCCTGTCTCAAAAAGTAAAAAAAAGCATGAAACTTACATACATACAATATCTGAATGCTAAAATAATTGCTAACATTTAATAATCTTGGGGCTGGTGAGAGAGCTCAGTGGTCTAAAGTGCCTGCTTAGGCAAACTTAGGCAACCACAGGGACCGAGGTTTGATTCCCAGCACCACATGCTGCGCCAGCCCCACCCCCAGTGCAGGCTGAGCCAGCCAAAACATAAATAAATATCACAAAAATAAAGTGCTTTAAAAAAATTTAATAATCTCTGCAGATACTTGGGAAACAAAGCCAAAGACAATTGGCTATCTGCCGTATGTGCCTGTGTGTATCCTACAGTGACTGTGCAAATTCATCGTGTGCTGTGGTAGGAGCCAATCTCTAGGGACACGGGTTCTGCACACCTTTATACGGGACTGCACCTGGCACTACCAAGAGCCAGTCAGCAGCCACCCTGTGTGGAGCTCTGCTGGCCAGTGGATCCCTGTTATGCTAACATGAGGACAATGGGAAAACGAGCTCCAAAATGCTCCAGTGTGAGGAAGGGGGCCGAACAGGGCATTTCTGTTTCTTTTGGGGCACGAAGTTAAGACACTGGAATGATTCACGGAAGGGGTGGGGGGGCTGGGACATTTTTATGGCAATAAAGAGCTGTTTGTTGGAGGACTTGCTGGTTTCGCTAGATCTCAACACAACAGTTCTCTGTATTTTTCTTGAAATAAATAGGCTCTTGCAGAGAAGGGGGCTTTCTAAACATCAGCGCCTTTAACTGGGTTAAGTATTGCTATTTCCCATCCGATAGTCTTATGAGGCTCCAATTCCCAGAAAGGCTGTTTAGACCCTGACTCCTTAGATTGATTGGTTGTATTTGAGCTCATTCTATTCTTACAATGAGCAAGCACTAAAAGCCTTCAAGATACTTTCAAAATTCTTTAAGTGAAATGTTTAAAGGTTTTCGGCATGGCATCAGCTTTACAGGAACAGAACAATCAGAAAAGCTCAGGGATCTTTAGAATAAGCTTTGGTCAGCATTTCCTTCCAGTCCTGCAGTCGACTCGCTGACCCTTGCCTTTTCAGGTTAGTGCCATCATTTCGTACAGTCACAGCTATAAAAATATACCAGTCCTGCAGCGCTTCCCTCCTGAGAGCAAGGAGGATCCACGAGGCTGGGGGCACCCCAGACTCCGCTCCCGAAATGGGTTGTGCACATTTTTACCTTAAACTCCACAGGCATCAAATAGGATTTCATGAAAGCTTTGCCTGAGGCTTTTGTGCAAGTGAAATAACCATAGCCCTACTGTATGGTCTTTTGTGGGTATGCTTCATTTTTTTTACACATTAATTTTTCCTGGCCACTTGAAAAAGCTCTTCAGTGACTTAGCACTTTATGTAAAAAAGTCAACATGGGTTATAGATGGATCTAAAATCTAGTGGGAAGGCTCATATTTTTAACTTGTAACAATTATCTCGCAGTACCAGTTTTAAATTGCTTACTTTTCAATTTTTAAACTTTTGACATTTTTTTCTCATGGAAATACTTCAATGTTAAAACTGTAATTTGAGACTCATAGAGATGGGTGACAATGAACAGGGTAAAACAGGAAGTGGCAATGGAGCAAAAATAAGCAAAAGGAACTACGAGTGGTGCCGTGGAACTGTAGACCTGAAAGTTGATTTGATTTGGCTGCTGTGCCCCAGCCTCTCCCCACTTTCATCATTTTTTATTTTGAGGGTTTAAGTTACTAAATTACCCTGCTAAACTTGAACTGTGGATTCTCCTGTGTTCCAACCTGCTGGGATTAGACATGTGCCACCACGTGTGACAAGGAAAACGATGCAGCTTTCAGTTTGTGTCTGGTGAACAGAGGTTGCTGCCCGACACAAAGAACATGCATGACACCACAGCGAAAGGTCAGGAGTGCTGGGGATAGCTGCCACCTGGGACAGGGTACCTGGGTGGGCACGAGGAGCTGGCGGAAGCAAGTGGAGCCAAGGCCCAGCTGTGATTCTTGAGGTGGGCACCAATGGGGCAGCAAAGCTCTAGAATTATATGGCTTCTGGAGCACTGTGTGGAATGAGACAGAGGACAGGCCAGGACTTGTAAGGGGTAAAGTGGAAAAGCTCTGCGATGATGCTGAAACTGCTGGTGACCTGGACACAGAGGTTTCTTAAGGGCCCAGCACCATGAATAGTAGTTACTGAATCAGCCAGCGAGTTAGACAAAGAACAGAATTGGCGTTGCAAGAAGCCACGGTGTGGCTGCCCTCAGAAATGGGCAGGGACTGGGAGGAGATTGGGCTTTTTTCTTTTCTTAATTTGGATATTATTTATATGTCACTTATTAAGTATATGAAAATATATCAAGCTGCCCATTTATAACATATGCACTACGTACATTACATATTCACAAAGTATAAGAAATGTAGGTAGGTCAGCTTAGGTTGAGTGACTAGAAGCCAGATGTGGTAGCTTAAGTTATGATCAACTCCTAACACCCACCCGGCTGCGTCAGTCAGCACGATGCCGGCTGTGGCAGGCCACCTAGGAACGTGGCCCACAGCCTAAGAGCAGAACTGGAGGAGAAGACGGTGCGCTGCCGGTTCTGGAGTAGCTCTTTCTGTGGGCTTTTGCGCTGGGGACCCAGCTGTTCCTTCTTGGAGGTGCTCAGGTCCTCGCTGCTGCTGAGGACGGCTGTGCTTCTCTCTGGGGGCACTCTGGTCCTTAGATGGTTGCTTCCCCACTCCAGAGCAGATCCCTCACCCTGCTGGCAGAGAGCCTTCATCCTGCTGGCACAGACTTTCTAGTTTCTGCCACTGACCTTGGGCTTTCCCAGTGCAGGTCGTTAATACAGACTTGGAAGAGACATTGTCGTGTGCTAGGCCTCCAGCTGGCCTCATGGGGGATGCTGCTGTGGGACCCAGGCCTTCGGCTGATGCTTCAGGTCTCTAGTGCATGGATGGATGTCTTGCACTCTTAGACATTTGAATTTTGGAGTGAATATTATAAAAATCTTATAAATCATGAGTCCTGTATTAAACCTTTTTTCGCTTGTAAGCCCTGACTACAGGACCAGGTGATAAGGTGGGGGGAGGGAGGGGTAAAACTTTTTTCTTTTATGATTGCTTAGATCTCAACTTACATGACATGATAAAGTTTTGAAGTCATTGATTAGAGTTTCAAAAATTGAAACTCTTAATGAAAATTATTACTATGATGGTGCTAGTTGTTTACTTTCAAAATTCTTCCCCTTCGTTTACCTATTCTAGTTGAGCACATGGTCATCCCAGTCCCTGGCTTTCTTTGTAGTCATGGGATGAAGCTCTGGCCAGTGGAATGTGAATTTCTGAGTCATCTTTTTCCGTTTCCCTCTTCCTCTATCCTGCTGCTTCAGTAGAATTTATGTGCCAACCCACTCTGCTTGTGCAGAGGACAGTGCTAACACCTGAACGTGGACACTCGACAACTGCGTGCGGCATTGCTGCCATGCCAGGGGACTTTCACGCATGGAAACAAATGTCTGTTTTGTTTGAATCATGTTTCCTGTTACATACACCCCCCCGAAAAATGCCAAGGGTATGATGTTTGCTTCATTAGAAATGATTTCAATTAAATAATGTCTCTAAAAGACATAAGGCCCAAATAATTTATCTTCTGTTAAAGAAAAAGGTTCACACTACATTAAAAATAATTCTGCATTAAAAAGCATCTGTGGGACCTAAAATCACTACCTTTGTGTGTGGGCCTAGCTGGTCAATGCTCTCTGAAAGCTGACCAGAACAGCAACACCAAAGCTGAGCACCCGGAACTCGGCTTGCTGCAGGAGCACTTGGAGAGGCTCAGGGCTCCACCTCAGAAGCCATCCACTGGGCTACCACCAGCGCTGCACTGGATTTGGAGAGCAGAGAAGGCAACACTGTGGCTTTAAAGACTCTGTGGGGAAACAATAGCAAGAAGCACCAATTACACCCTTTATCCATCTATCAATCCTACTACAATTTATGAAGTTAGGTCGACATTTAGCCCCATTTTATAGATGAAGAAACAGGCAAAAAGAATTCTAGTTAACTTTCCCAAAGGCAGCTACTAATTAGGTGCCAAACCAGAATGTGAACAGTCTTACCTTCAGAATCTAGGCTCTAGACCACTACCTATTCTGTACCCCACAAAGTGCAACAGTGGGTTAAATACTGAACTTTTGTGGGGTTCTGTGATGCTGAGAATTGAATGCACTTGGCCAACACTCTAGCACTGAGTACACCCTTGGCCCTGAACTGAGCTGTTACCATGTGCCACCTATAACTATTGCATGTTGAGGATATTCATCAAGTGAATGAAAAGCAAACGTACTTTGATGTTAAACCCTCCCATGAACAGCCTGCGTGGCCTTTGCAAATTGTCCCTTGTCTTTCTGTTCACACCCAAGGTCTGTACCTCCACAGTCTCCCAATCTTCTCTCGAACCCATGCAGCCTTGCTTTTGCTCCTGTTTATTCTGCTGTGCAGTTAGAGGTATATTCAAGTTCCTATTGTGGGATCCAATAGATGTTGGTCTTTGTTTTATTGTGCTGACCATCCTCGACTTCTAGTATGTCCTTGAAATCTCTTCCTGGGTTCTCTTCCCTGAGCTGTGATGTTTTCCTGTCTCATCTTTCGGCATCCCCCGATAACAGACACATTGTCTGGGAGCTACCTTGGCTCTTCAGACACATGCTCTTTAGCAATCACAGCCAGCATTAGGGGTGCACTTTCGCAGTCTTTTCCACATGTGGGGTTTGTTCAGGTTTCCAGCAGTGGATTTAAAAGGCAAAAGATGCAAATAATTGTATGACTTTCTAAAAGGGTTGCTCAGCATATAGTGTTCCTAAATGTGGTCACAGTTGCTACATTTTCCTTTTAGAAGTGACAGTTAAAGTATTAAAAGAATTAAAGTATTAAAAGAAAAAAAAAAAAAAAAAAAAAAAAAAGAAGCATCAACAAAGGGGAAGAAAACTCCAGAATTCTATGAAGGGTAGGAAAGGGAAAAGGTGGCCTAAGGAGCCATAGAGGGTCTGAGAATGGTTGCTGGTGTGCTGTGCTAGGTTTGAATATTTGATAAGCAGTGAGCCACAGATGCAGTTAAGGGTCACGTTGGACCCAACCAGACATGTGAAGTTATCGCATGGCAGGCAATCCTCTTTGTTTTTCCTCAGGAAGCTATGTTTAGGCAGAAAATTATCAAGCTAGTTTTTTTTTAAGCTAGGAAATCTGTGAAACACATACACTCATCTTGCAACCAAGAAGCTGCCTGGAACATTCCTGGTAAATGTCTGACTAAAGATGCCTTGTAGTCTCCCATAGGATAAAGTACCTTTGAAATCCCACTAAACTCCAGCATCTTTACTAAGACAGTAAAACAACACCGGTGAGTGAAAGGCCTGCTCTGTTGGGTGCTCATAAAGAATCGTGTTTCTCCTAAGTATGTGAAACCAGCATTTTTCCTGTGTTGCAGGCAGGACCCACCTCCTGAAGGAAAAAAAAGGCCCGTCTTCCCTTAGCTGGCCTCCCACCTGGAGTCAGCCATGCACATGTGCAATGAGTCTCTGTAATTACGTCTGCTGCATCCCGGGCAAACTGCCCAGGAAGAGCAGCGGTGCTGTGCACTTCGAGGAGAGCCCGTTAATCAGATTTCTTAGGTTTTCATACAAATTCCTCATTTTAGGGTTTTTAAAAAACTTGGAGCCCGCTGAATATGGACTAAAACCTCCAGTAACTATGAGCTAAACAAACCTTTCCTTCCCTCATTTTGAGTGTCGGGTGTTTGTCTTAGCAACAAGAGAAGAGTAACTAAGACAGTCTCACGACAGCTCAGACTCGTAGTGGTCCTCCTGTGTCCAGCCTCCCCATCACTGGGATCACAGGCCTGGACTTGGATACTTCATTTTAAACCTATCTGCTATGCAACATAATTTAAAAGTTTTAACTTTCATCCTAGATTATTTGAGTAAATTTCCTAAGTGAAATTACTGGATTAAGGGTATAAATTCTCAAACTCCCTTACAAGGACTCATTTTCACCACCCCCTTGAAAAAGGTTCGTTAGCTTTCACTCACCAGAGCAAGGTGTGCACTATTTTGACAAAGTGGGATTTTACATACATAACAGTGTACCAATAACATTGCACTAGAAAAGAAAGCATCACTGTTGTTTTTAAATGTTTCATTAGTAAAGATTAGCTTTTCAAAAAATTAGTATCAGGGATCAGATCCAACTCACGATCTCATACTTTGCCAGGCTTACTGAGCTATATCCTGAGATTCTTTTTTCATGGTTACATCTCTTTAAATGTTTCATTGCATTTTTTCCTTCTATTTGACTACCAGTCACCCATTCTTTATTTTTGCTGTTATACTTTTCAGAGAAGGGCCTACAGGGTGTTCAGGTTCTCACTACTAGATCACTCAATGATCCATCTGTTTACTGCCTCCCAAGAGCTGGGATTACAGGCACACACTACCACGCTCATGTCAATTGCCATCTTGGTGCGCCCCAGGATGAGGCTGGCACCACAGGCCTGGATATCGAACCCCTGGCCCCTGTGCTAGCTTGCAGGGGCTTTAATCTGCTGAGCTATTTGGCCAGTCCCTTCTTTAACCCTTATAAATTCTTAAAATTATTTGACCCATTTATTCGTGGACTATGATGGAGGCACTCAACCCCTCCCTCCATTTTCTATGGAGGTATTTGGTATTGACCAAATGGCATTGTCTCTTCTCTTTGTTCTTTTCACATGTTGAAGGTTAAGGCCTTGGACACAGGTTTTCCCAACTTTTTGACTTACTCCTCAGACATTTAAACCCATTTATGCAATATTTCTTCACTGTTTGCATGAAATGTCTTCTTTTTGTCTAGATAGGGTCTCACCCTACAGCTCAGGCAGAATCCTCCAGGCTTAATCTGAGCATTGGGACACCAGGTGTGAGCCACCACTCCAGCACAAAGTTGATGTTATATAGGAAAATTCAAGGAACAAGGATTGCATAAGGAAAACCCACAATGTTCTGTTGTTATAGTGTTCCAAAAATGGAACACCAAATGCTGAAGGGTTGGCATTATTAGGCTGTATTGTCCTGCTCCTTTTAGGCCACTATTGCAGTTTAACTTACCACATCTGTGTAAAACAAAGTGAACTCTCATTTCTTTACTATTTGACCCACACAAGGTAAATTTTGTCCACAATGCACTGTAAACTGTGCACATTAGCTGTCACGAAAGCTGAGCACCTGGTGACAGCTGGGGCGCATGCCACCTGGAGACCAGCTGTCCTTGCACCTACTTCACACCAGCTGGCTGGGCTTCTTGCATCTTTGGTTGGTCTTCTACTGCAGTGTTTTTTTTTTTTCTTTTTCTAGTAATTAAATTTGGAAGTGAAGAGCTTTTCAGTTTGATCCTACTTCCAGACAAACATCAGATACAGCTTTCATTTTGTACCTTCAAAGACAGCTATTAAGCTAGCTGACACAGCACCAGTGTTAACCTGATGCTTCCACAAAATAGTTCTTGAAAGCCTAAGGAAATCAACCTTCAGGATGGCCTGGAGGCCAAGTGAATGGCAGGGACAGGAGGCTGCTTATTTCATCTGTCTCCTTCTGGAAACTTCTAGTCCAAAGTATGGTACTCAAACTTGCTTATGAAGAGCAAAGGACAAGCTGCCAACTACCCCGGGCTCCAGCATGGCAGGGTTCCTGACCTGGGAAGGCCATCCATCAGCCAGAGTTCCCAAAGTGAATCTCTCACAATTTAAAAATTTAAAACTTACTGTAGCTTTTGTAGGCTAGGGGTATAGTTCAATGTTAGTATATATGCTTAGAATGAACAAGGTCCTTGGTTTGGTCCCCAGCACCTTAAAAAAAGGAAGGAGGGGAACAGAAGGAAAGAGGAGGAGTTGGAAGAGCTGGGGAGGGTCGAAGGGAGGAGAAAGGAGTGGGAAAAGAGGAAGACAACATGGGAAAGGGAGTGAGGGAGGCAAGGAGAAAGGGGAAGAAGGGAAAAAGCTTCTGTAACAGTTGAAAGCTATCGGAGCCAGTGCTTACCAGACTAAATTATCTTTCTCTCCTGTCTGCCTGTAATCACCTCAACCTACTCTTTTCAGGATGGTTGCATCTGCTCCAAACAAGTGTCCTCGGAAGAACTTAACACTTTTGATGTGGGCAGTTTCACACACATAAAAACTACACATGTATGTTACTTTAACAATAAACAGGATAAATATTAAGTGAACCAGAGGAGTCCAGGCCAGCTAGAGACTTAGAAAAGACTTCTCACTAGTAAAACTGAATTTGTATGCAGCAGCACTTCTTAACACCAGCAAGGAATCACATACCACGCAGAGGATAACCCTAGCCTTTCTTCTCAGAGACTACTTAGCAGGATTCCAGAAGGGTTAAAACAGAAGACCCGACTGATGGGAGCTGCTGAGTCATCATCTGGCTGGGTGCTGGGGCCATGTCCCACCCCCATGCATCGTCTTTTTGCTGCTTACTCTGGGATTTTAAAGAATAAGTAACTACATCATGCTAAACTTTCAGATTAGAAACACAGTGTAGGTGGCGACTGACATGGGAAGAGTTTTGAAGTTATTTCACTTGTGGCTAACTAGAAGCACCCCCAAAGAGTAAGATTTTCCAGGAATAAGATTTTGTCATCTTGTGGAGAAGTATTAGCAGTCCAATATGAGGCCTAGAGATGGACTCACAGGCACTGGTTAACAGAATGTTGACCACTACTAACAAATGATTAAAGCAAAGGCAAACAATTTAGAGGATGACTGGGGCCACTTACAGCTGCCCTCTGCTATGAAGGCCCTCATTTCTCTGTGGTCACCACTGAGTTGTCAGCTGGGAGGTAAAACAGCCTGGGCACAGCGGAGACTCTAACCCAATGGTGCTTTACACTGAGCAGCCATTCAATTGCCCTTGTGAGACTCTGGTTAGCACTACAGCTCTCACTCATGGGCACTCCTTGTCCATGACAGTAGGTCCACAGGAAGGGCTTCCCAGAAGACCACCTGGGGAATGGAGAGCAGCACCACCCAGACCCCCACTGCAGAGGCACATGACCCCCACTGCAATTCTGAATTAATGACAGAGGTCATAGAAATAATACTGGACCATAAAACCAAGTAGCAGACTTCATTAACTGCAAGCATGTGGCTGTGGGCATCTACAATAATAGGTGAAGTGTGGGCAGTTCTCAGCAGAGGCAAGAAGTCTGATGATAAAGTGGAAATATATTTCACATACTGATATACCACCAAAATAAGGTAATATAAAATGTAAGCTACAGACTTAAATATTAACATCTACTCCAAACATTGAAAAGAACACATCAAAATTTGTGATGCTGATCAAGGAAGCTAACTTTTAAAATTTCCCAATTTATATGGAAATGGTTTAGTAAAAGTAAAATTTAAAAACCAGTAGGATTAACGACGCACACCTACAACAGATCAGGTATGTTTTCTAACCACAGCATGTATTTTGTAATCATTTGTCAATGCAAAGTATTTATTTCTTGCATCACCTGAATCCTTCCAGGGCTTGAACACGCAACACCATAGAAAGTTCTCAGCAGACATGATCATATGCACCACGACGGCAGACTTCTGTCCTAAACCTACCTAGCCAATGCCATCTAAAGAGAACAATTTTAATAAACAGTTCAGTTTACTGGTAGGGATGTAAAGTAACAAAAACTTCAAAGATTATCTTTTTGGAAATTTAAATAAAACAAATTTTGTATTTTATTAAATCAGTAATCACCTGGGTACACTTTTATTAGCAAAATGATTGTACTGATGATGAAAAAAATAAAAGGAAAAATGAAAATGTACCTCAGACCAGAATACCATAGCAAAGTTTTGTGGAAGCTGCATTTTATTTGAAAATCCACCCATTTTGCTAACATACATTTTAATATTGTAAACAAAAATAGAATCTGCAGAGACAATGCAACAAGTATGCGTAAACTCATGTCCAGAATTGCTTTCCTACAATGAACTGTCCTTCTTAAGGCCCATCTCAAGCCAAGCATTAAGATGTATTTACACAAAGCACCGATCAACAGTGCAGTTTAATTCTTCGTTATCTAAACTCTCGGCTAGACGTTAACTTTAAAGATACTATTTCCCCTTATTTAAAAGGTACATGATCATAACATGGCACAGGCCAAATAAAAGTTCAAGGATTTTGTCCCTTTCCCCCTCCCCCATAACATCATCTAGAGTTTTACTGAAAAGAAGGAAAGTCTTGAAGTGAAAGCAATTCCTCACATTCATTTTGGAAAGGCCCTAATGTCAAATGGAGAATAATGACATGCCAAGCACAAAGCAGTAAAGATCCTTCCCAACGCACTGATGCTGACTTTAAATGTAGTGCTTTTCCTAGTCAGTGAACTGTTCCTGGCAAAACCCTAGGCACAGAATTGACTGTAAGGATTAATGCATTTTTAATGCTTCCCTAAATCCCCCAGAGACTGAGAATTCTGCAGAGACTCAGACCTATGAACTTGCCGTAAAATATTTAGTGCTCTGTATGTCAGCTGAAAAGCATTCTGAATCAGATTCATTCTTGTGAATAAAAATCAAACATACTGTATACATCCATACTCATTTTCATAAGGTCTGATATAATATTAATGTTATGTAAAATTGATAATCATAAATAAATACAAATACTTAAGGAATGTCTACTGCAAACAGTATAATTTTTTTTTTTTTTTTTTTAAAGGAAAGTTATTTTAGTTATGGTTTCTGTGAATGTGAGGGCTGGAGAAAAAAAGACAATGCGTAATTAAGAATTATGATTTTGATCCCCCAACAAGTCCTGTTGCATTATGATAAAGGACACAGCTTTCCTTGCAGGCAGCTTTTCCAAATACAAATTTCACACTTTCCAAATAAGGGCTTTCTTGATAGGTTACTGATTATGGGTATGAATAGGAGTTGAAAGAAGTGAAGGGTTAGTCACCAAAAAGACAGATCTTAAGTCTTAAATCATGGCAATTCTTGGCTTTATAAACTGGACTGGTAGGTTCTCCTATAAACTAGTCCCAATTTCCTTCATGGGCCTTCACTGGGTTACGGTAGCATTCTAATGGAAGAAGAGTTTAAGAGACAGCAGTTTGGATTTTGCTGGAAGTAAGGATTCACCACTTGAGCACTTGTCTTTTTGGAATAATTCTGTTCTCTTCCATCTATTACATAAACTGTATCTGGAAAAAAGAGAGAAAAATTTTAATTCATTACATTGTCAATGATCTTCTCAAGTAAACATCCTGTGTGGGCTTTTCTCCTTCAAATGGCTCAGAAGTACTCACATGTTTATCAGAAACACTGATTACACAACAAAGTACTATCAGCTGGTGTGCCACAACTGAACATCTAAAATGTAATTACAGGGACTTCCTGATATTTCTCTAATTACTAAAAACCAAGAGATAGCACCGAAGGGACTGGAAGAAAGAATTTCAGAGCTATTTTTCCATAATGAGTTCAAAATATTTGCCTATAAATACAAATATTCCATGTAAAATCTCATCTGGGATGGCAAGATTTAATTATTTTTAAACAAAAAACTAGTTAACAAAAGAAAAGGTAATGCCATACTGACTAATTCCTTTACTAACATAAGTCAAAATCTGAGACTTATAAATGACTGTTTTAAATGGGGAGCCAGCATTCACTCAAAAGGTACAGCACTGAGTTTCCTTATACTGCCTATCCAAGGTATTACTGAGGTAGATGTGCTAATAAAACTTGCCAAATAAGAAGACCATAAGTCCCAAAGTTCCAAAGTTCCAGCAGGTCAATGTAAATGGGGGATAGAGCACCAAGAATAATACTGTGTTCCAGCAAATGAGGTGGTGTGGATCATGTACAGAATTCCAACTGAAAGGGCTTATTCATCTGTCCCTAATTTAAAAACAAACTATTTTTTAAAAGCACTATTGTTTTGAAATACCCTTTCAAGAAATCATTAAATTATTTATTCATCATTCTGGTCCTTATTTTAAAACTAAAGATGTCTCCATCAAGTTCTCTACAGGGTATAAAACTGTTCTTTGAAGACTTCCAAAAACATCTAGTTCTTAAGGGTAGTACTGATCTTTGCGGTGACCAATAGATGCTTCTACATGTAAGAGGTTTCTTTAATTTTACATCTTCTAATTATGTTAAAGATATTTTCCAAAAGTTGTTTCTCCTATGTCTTTTCTTGACCTATTTTTATTCTTCATCTGAAGAATAGAGGTGGTAGAAAGCAGAGGGAATCTTGAGCCCTTTAAGGAAACGAGAAGAGTGAATTGTGCTTAATGATTGGTAATTTTTAGTAACTATTTAAGCCCCCATATCTCCCCCAACAAGCAGCAATACCTAAAGTGATTTATAAGAAATCCTCCAAAGAGAGCTCTGCAAAGGGGTCCTTTCCTGAAGCTCTGTGAGGACTGTGACTGGAGGGGCTGGATGCTGCCGACAGCTGGGGGAAAGAAGACAGAGAGAGGGAAAGAAAAAAAGAACTGAGAATGACAGAACATGAAAGCAGAAAATGTAATGAAGGAGGAAGTGGTTTTTTGCTTTGTCATCTTTAATAAAAATTATAAAGGTATCATTTGTAGAAAATGGAATTATTAAAAGTTTCAGTCACATGTCAAGTTAAAGGGTATCCAATGGCATGTGATTTTTCAGAAAACAAATTCATGCTTCTGAACTCCAAAGAGATAAAGTAGTGTTTTTTACCCAAAAAGGTCAATATAAACTGACCCGTGGTTAAGACTTTCTGTGTGTAGAGAGTAAGGAAAGGTGGTGGGGAATGCACCTGACAGGATGCACAATCTTGAGTGTTTTTAAATTGAGTGAAGATAGTTTTCAGTGTCCAGGTGATGTGCGAACTATGATCTAGCTGCAAAACTCTGTACTTTCCTTCTTTATAATGAGCAGAAAGCAGTGTCCTTGGTTTTCCCATCTGTGTCACATGGTTGTCTTCTGTCCTTAGACATGCTGCAGCTTATCATAAGCCCTGGGAAGTGAAAGCGGTCACAGAGGTCACCTAGACCAAGTGTTCATATGATGCCCATAGGGGAACATTTAGTGTCTTGATTCTGCTTCCTACTTCCATTCATATGCCTGACTTGTAGAATCTCACCCTAAGCTTTATTATAATGTAGAAAAACCACTGAGCTTAGCAACTATCTAGGGTATTCTCTCAAAGGAATTCCAAAGAGCCAAGATACTGATTTTCAGGCAAGTATCTTTTCACCACGATGAATTATGAGTATTTTAAACTCAACAAAAGTTTGGAACAAACTTTTAATCCTGTTATCATTCTGTGTAGGGCACAGAAGCCGGAGGCACCAGGTGATCAGGAGATGAGCTGTTAGGGGTTGCGCCATTGAGCATTAAATCAAAGTTGACATAGCAGACAGAGTTGTGATCCATACTTTTAACACTCAAATCCTATTTAAAAAAATTTCCAAGCTATAAAAATGTCTTTGCTGGCCTAAAATGATCTTATTTCATTATGCTTATATTTATTTATTTATTTTTGTCTTTTTGAGACAGGGTCTCACTATACAGTTCAGGCTGTCCTTGAGCTCACTTTTGTAGCCCAGGCTAGTCTCGAACTCACACTGATCCTCCTGCCTCAGCCTCCCAATGCTGGGATGACAGGCGTGCGCCACCACACCCAGCCTCGATGCCTATTTATTTTTAAGAAAAGCACTAGAGAATAAGAAGCCAATGAATTTCTTCAAATATTATATTACTGGTATATGCAACTTGCCGTTGTGGATACCAAAATTAATCTAACACCTTAAAAGGTTAAACTGGTGTAAATTTACTTTCCTATCATATCTTAGTTTTGAAATAAATGTGCAAAGACAACAGATAGGACAATGGGACCATGCAGACAGTACTTCAGGGTTTAAAGTTTCAAACACCCACTGAAGAGAGACAGATTTAGGTGCCTTCATTGGAAACGTGCCCCTATCTCCTACTTGGAGCCCAAACAATTTAGGAACAGAATGATTCTAAGTAATTCTTAGTACACTAGAGAAATCAGACCTTCACAGTGATTTCCACTGTTAATTGAGTTCCTTTCCAATGTAGATTGTCTCTTTTGACTTCTAATAAGAAATTCTGCTTCTTTCAGATAGACTGCATCTACAATCTGAAACCAAGTATGGGGTGGGGGTCTCACACTAAATGAGTTAAATCCCAAATCTTTATGAGAGCATCAGTCCTAAAGATCTGACGGCTCCAAAAGACAGTGCTCCTGAATCCAAAGGAGACACGGATACATGAGCATATGGCTAGAGAAGTTCTAGAAGCTTGTACAACAAACGCTATTGAAGATCAATTTTCATTGGGGAAAAAATGTTAGTTTTTAGCTAAAACCTCATCTTGTCTCTAAAACTGGTTAACATATACAAATAAACATATCTATAAATATTTAGTCAAATTAAAACATAATCAGTATCACCAAATAAAAATGACTATATCCCTACAATAAACTTCTTATCAATATCCACCAAAAGCAGATGCAAATGTAGCTCACTCATTTGGCTGATGCACAGCTCAAGCACGGGACGCCCAGCAGCCCTGACCACCGGCCCCTGCCTTCACAGCCCTGGGCACCAAAGCACAAAAAGAACCTACACAGAGAAAGCAGGCAGCTCAGAGAAGGAAGAAGGAGAGAAAACCTGGGAAAGTAGGAAGAAGGGCAGTGGGAAATTAGGGTGTGGGATGACCTGCTAAGTACAAAACCCCAGGACGCAGGCCCTGAGCAACTCCCAAATCCCTGCTGGAGGACTGGGAGGGAGAACTCGAGCAGGTGTGCCACAGGATGGACCAGATCTGCCATGTGCCCACGGAGCGGGTGATGCAAAGCAGATGGCCCGCACTGAGCTCTCACTCCTGTGCATGGTCCACCCATGTCGGAGGGTGTACTTTTTTCTCTACTTTTATTTGCCCTCTTCTTTCTTTTCCTACCACCTTTAATAAAACTTGGCTGCCACCTGCACTTCTCTGGACCAGTTTTTGATCAGGACAGAGAGTCTAGAAACCCCCTCAAGAGGGAGATTATAGCACTCCAAAACCTGGCAGCAAGGTTAAAACATCTGAAAAAGTCACCATAAACTATGAGTTGACTCTCCTTTAGTTATTATTCTTTTGAATAAGCCAAAGAACATGATATAAGGCTGCCAAAGAACATAAAATACTGGGGATGTGGCTCCTTGCATGCAAAAAAAGAAAAGGTAAAGTATTAAAGGATGAGAAATAAAAAATAAAGCCTTCCAATATTCATCACAAAATTTGCCAAATTTTACAAGTCAACACAAATTGTTTTGATTAAGCTGTCCTACAAATACACCATCACCAGAATACTGTAACAATTTTTTTTTTCTTTTGGCAGAACCGGGCATTGAACTGAGGTCCTTGCACTTGCCAAGCAAGCACTTATTCTACTCAGCTATCTCACCAGCCCCATCAAAGACTGTTAAGTCCATTTCTTTCAAATAATATTCTCTATCTCAAAATCCCCACAGAGCTAAAAGTTAGTATGTCTATCAGACTGTCCAAATCAAAGTGACCTATGTCACAATTAAAAGATGAATATTTAAAAAAGGGGTTATCTTAGTTTCATTGGTTGAGCACAGAAACACTTGTTCCTTATATTCAGGAAAACAAAATATTGGAAGAAAAAAATACTAAAATTCACAAGTAAAATGATGCTAATAAAAAATTTTTGGCTGAAACTTCTCCACCTCTCTAAACAACCTTTTAAAAATTACATTGACATTTATAAAAAATTCTAATGTTATAAAAGCAAAGATGAGTCTACCTTTACTATTCTGTATTCCTGATTTAACACTAAGAAAGAAAGAAAATTTGAGGTTAGAATGAAAACAAAGAAGCAGGATCAGGAATGAAGCTAGTGCTAATCAAAAGCTTATGAGAAAAGAAAAACAGATATTTAGGAGATATTTTCTTTCATGTACCACTGGAACTAAAATTCTTAAGGAGACAACTTTGCCAACCTTTACAATTACATTCTTTAGTCACTCAAAAGCCTATGTAGCACAGAGCAATGCTGTAGGGATATCCTGTGTCTTCAATGAAGAAGCAAAAACAACATCATCATACAAAAACAGATACAGTTCTTTTGCCCGGAACAATCAAACAGGGTTTTGTAGAAACACATAAACAAATTCAATCCTCTTATAAAATGGGATTTAGAATACCTAAGCCTGATACTTTTATCTCCCTTTATGGCTATGTTAAGAATTAAGTAACAGGTACCAAGCATACTGGGTAGTAATAATAATAATAATAATTATTATTATTACTTTTTTTTTGCGGAACTGGGGATTGAACTCAGGCCCCTGTGCTTGCTAGGCAAGCGCTTATTCTATTGAGCTATCTCCCCTGCCCCCAGCATAAAGTAAATTTATTTATTTATTTATTTATTTATTTTTTTTTTTTTTTTTTTTTTTTTTGCAGGACTGGGGTTCAAACTCACAACCTTGCACTTGCCTAGCAGGCACTTGTGCCTTGGAGCTATCTCCCCAGCCCCAGTATAAAGTAAATTTAAAAAATATCATTTCAATCTTTCCTAGCCTCCACCATCAAATGGTCATCGGTACACACCAGCGGCCCTGGTCAAATGCAACCGACTCCATGCTGCTCCTGATCATCTGCTATGCTCTCAGCACTCTACTTTCACTCACAAGATTTCCCTATAATACATCCATCAGTTGCTCATACTTTCAAATTACATTCATCTTTGGGTTTCTTGGGTATAACCAAATACTGTACTCAATGGCACTTCTTCAGCAATTAACCGAGGCTTACATGTTGTATGTATTCTAAAGTGTGTTCAAGTGCTTTTCAGTAAGAAAACAAACTGTAAAAATGGTCTCCAAAGAGGAATGTGAGAAAAAAATTAGAACTCTTACTTTTAAAATTAAAACTAGGCATGGTGGAATATGCCTGTAATCCTAGAACCTGGGAGGCTATGAGTTAAAGACCAGCCTGAGTTACAAGACCCTATCTCCAAAAACCCCCAAACAAACTAACTTATTTAATTTGAAAATGGTACCTAACATGTCATCATAGTAATATATTCATATAATCTATAAATACACAAACAAATGAAGGTTACACTCTTGCTATGGTTGAATGTCCCCTCTAAAATTAGGTCAAACAGTCACAGTTTTAAGAGTATGACAGTTGCACCCTCATGACCTGGATGAATGGTGTCACAAGGGAGTGAGTCCTTTATTCTGTGCTCAGACTCTCTCTCTCTTGTTTGCTTCTACCATATGATGCCTTTCCTCTGTTTTGATGTGGCCAGAAGGTCCTTGCCAGATGCACGCACCCTAATAATGAACTTCCCAGCCTCCAGATATATATGAGCGAGTACCTATCTGCTTATTACAAATTAGTCCATGGTGTTGTGTTACAGCAGCACAAATAAACCAAGGCAATGCTAAAGACGTTTTCTTAGCACCGTTATGTAACAAAATAGTTACCAACTGACTGCAGTGTTTGTCAAGAGGAGTGACACACAGTCAACACTGAGCTCTAGAACTGTAAGTGGGTTTTGAGGAATGTTTACAGTGATGGCCAGGTCAGCAGTGGCAGACCAAATCTAACTTCATAGGAATGTAAGTATATAGTGCTGTAAAGATAACACACTATTTCTCAGCTCTCTCTATGGAAAATGGTTAGAAAAAGATTTTTCTAGTGTGTACATGCAGGGAGTCTACTCTTTACGACAGGTCTAGCACCGAGGCCTCAAAAGCTCTACCAGTTTGTTCAGGAAACTACAGTGACCTGGAAGCAGGCTAATTTGAAGGTATGTTTCATGTACCTGGGGGATGTTTAATCTCCCAAAGTGCAGACTGGAATCTATAGTACTTAACAAATGTTAACTCCAAAATCTTCTAAATGTCTGTGTTCTGCAAAAGTATCTTTTAAGGTTATTTCACAGAATCATGGCAAGCTAAACTGACAGAGAAAGCCAAGCAGCAGAGGGAAGTAGATCATAAGAAGTTCTAAGCTTTGGGAAGAATTATTAACTGACTGAGGCAAAAATAAATACCTTCCATCTATCAGAAACGTCTCCACAACAGGCATGGCGGCACATGCCTATAATCTCAGCATTCAGAAAGCTGAGGCAAGAGGACAGTTAAGAGTTCAAGGCCAGCCTGTGCTACATAATAAATCCAGGCCAGCTGAAACTACATAGTGAGATCCTGTCTTAAAAATTTCTGAGTATAAGAGACATCCTTTTAAACTTACATTTATTAAAAAAAAAAAAAAAGTTCCTTTGAACCATGAAAATTTATGTCAACTGTTATTCAAAACAAGTTAAAAACTAAACTGGAAACTGCTTTGCAATTTATTGGAGATATGGCACTTATGGTTGGTTAAAAAATCTAATCTGTGCTCCATCCACATAGGCGTTAGAGGCTACCTACATTACCAAAAGTATATAACGAGCTTCTGCTAAAAACAGCTTAGGAGCTCTACAATTTTAAAAGATATTGTCAAGTAACAGACATAATTAAAGTTCCAAAATAATGAACTGTTGATAATATGAATTATAATATGAATGACTTACAAAGAAAATATGTAATGTACAGGAAGAAATATAAGCTATATTACAAATCACACTTGGGGAATGCAGACAACATGAAAAACTAGGGCAACTTTGTTAAATTTCTTTTAAAAAGTGTTCCTGACACCTTGCCCTGGAACAAGTTGGTGAGGAGTCAAACAGGTAATCGAAGAATGGAAGTCCCCAGCCCAGGTATGAAGAGGTAGCCCTAAGCCCAGTGCCTGTTATTGCACCCTATTTGTAAATTAGGCTGCTATAGATACAATAACCTGATAACTCGATATTCTCACACGAGGCCACAGGAAAGCAAAGACCCCCAGAATGCCATCTGGCAGAAGCATAGTTTAGAGAGCTGCAGGTGCAAACTGGAACATGCAGGCCACCAAAAGTGGCCGAAGAAAGATGGGGCCTTCAAAGAGGACTCACACTGTGCACAGCCATCCTGTCCGCTTCATCCTCTGGCTTCTGGCCTCGGCAGCACATGCATTTCTGTTATTTTAGGCTATGAAATCTGTGCTACTTTGTTATGGCAGCCCTTCAGGATCTAAAAGAGACTCAAACACAGATCTGCTGTCTGCAAGGCCAGTCTATCCTACTCCCAGATGTCTACAATCTGCTAGACAATCTGCTACTCTCATTCATTTTGGCTCAGCTAGAATTTATATCTATATCTATAGGAGGAAGGCAGGGGAATAGTAGAAAGGACTTTCTCTAGGAAACATCACACAGTCACAGTTTCTCAGGTTTTCTACACCAATAGTGCTGTATGTGATCACAGATGTTTGCTACTATGATTCCACGGAACCTCAGTTACTCACAGTTTTAAGACTTTCTATTATCTTTTAGAAACAAAGCTCTCAGCAAACATCTAGAAAGCAAACCCTTCTTGTACATGTTATCTTACAACAGCAGTAGGCCGGTGGTTCCCCAACAGTTTTGGGTTCACTGACTCGAGTGTACATCGGCAGGCTTAGGCCCAGGCTTTCATCTATAATACTAAATCCCAATTTCTAAAGTGGATCCTCTCACGGTACGGTACAACAACAAGATGAGTGAGCACAATACACTGCTGTCAAGGCAACAGGCCCTTCTCAGAGACCCAGCTGGCCAGGTCAGCTGAGGGAAGCTTAACCACACCCGTGATTAGGAGTTAAAACAAACAACTCACCACAAACCACAGAAAAATCAAGCTAAGCCTGATAGCAAAGAACCATGAGGTTTTACATAAAGAGTCTTTAAAAATTTTGGGGGGACAAGATTGGAGTTATTTCAATATCTAAAGCCAACATCTCCATATTCCTAAATCAATTTTAAATCTTCTCATTTGAGTTTTACAGCAAATCTTAAAAGTACAGAAAGCAGTATCACATCTTTATATGTAAGTAAGTGGAGGCCTACTTATAGACAACTTGTCCTGAAACACATTGGTGAGGTGTCAAACAGGTATCTCTGAGCAAGGGTAGAAAGTACAAGCTGTTGTTTCCTTTAGATAATTACCTGATGTCAAACTTAACTTAAAATTGAGCTCTCTAACCAACCAACCAACCAGCCACCCAGCCAGCCAGCCACCCAGCCAGCTAGTCAGCCACCCAACCAGCCAGGAGTTATACATCATTAGTCACATCTTCCTAAACAGAACTGTCAATCTTCTTCATGTCACACACCAAAAAGTCTAATGACAACTAAGACTTTTAATAAGCTTATTTTTAAAATTAACTGCCCAAATGTAACACCCTATGGTTTTCATTTTGCTTTTGAAGACAGATTAATATGGGATTTATGTGAGTTCCTCATACAAAAAAAGTACTAAGATCATGACAAGCACAATGACCACTCATCACCTCTTCTAAAAAGTGTGTACAATACTAAAACCATATAGACAAATTTAGAGAGAAGCGTTATTTCCTACCTCTGCAACTTTCAAAAGAAAACTGAAACTAATCAGGTTACTGTCTTCATGCATAGTAACATAAGAACTGCATACTGTAAATGTGGAATGAGTTCATAAATTATTGTTGGAAATGGATATTCCAATTTATACAAACGTGAGTAAAGTTTATCTGAAGAACTAACAGGAAGCATAAATCTCCATTACTGCCAGGTTAATATAGACACAATAACAATCTGTAATGAATCTACAAAGAAGCAACAAGAAAAAATAAAAAACAAAGAATCATGAAACCCAAGGATCTAACATTTTTCCTTATGTCAAGCATCTAAGAGGCATTTAATCTACAGCAAAAATTTTAAATGCCTACAACATAATATTCATCTTTAAGCAATTCACAGATACATGAAAATAACGTTTTAAAACAGAAATGATGGGGACCTCCTCCAGCTAAGAAGTTTCTGCATGTCAAAGGAAAATCACCAACAGAGTGAAAAGACGATACACAAATTTCGAAAAGATTTTAACTAATAAGTATTCAGACAAAGGTCTTCTATCTAGAATCTACAAAGAACTAAAAACCATTGGGGTTCCAAAATTCAAAGACCCAATCCAGAAATGGGCACCTGAGATGAACACACACTTCTCAGAGAAAGAAATGCAGCAATGCTCAAATACATGAAGAAATGCTCCACGTCGCTAGTTATTCATGAAATGCAAATCAAAACAACACTTAGATACCATCTCAACCCAGAAAGGATGGCTATTATAAAGAAATCAACCAC